>SDVV010017418.1:0-13993 GCA_016164225.1 Gammarus roeselii | reverse complement strand
TAGATGTGTTGGCGCTGAGTGAGACGAAGTTGAAAGGTAAGGGCGAATGTGAGTTTGGTGCTGTAAGTGGAAGAAAGTCTGGTGTGGAGGAAGGTAGGGCACGAGAAGGTGTGGTCTTGATATTGAGTGATCGGTTGGCTAGTAGCGCTACCGAATGGAAGGAGGTGTCCCCAAGATTGATGTGGGTGAAAGTTAAGTTAGGCGTAGAAAGATGGGCATTTGTGAGTGCTTACGGACCTGGCAGCGAGAGGAGTGAGGAGGAGAGGGAGCAATTCTGGACTGACCTGAGTAGTGTATTGAGAGTTTTGAAGGTCAATTCAATGTAGTTGTACTGGGTGACCTTAATGCGAGAGTTGTAGAAGTAGTGGTGGAGAATGTAATAGGAAGGTATGACGTTCCCGATAGAAATGACAGTGGAGAAAACCTGATAGGTCTGTGTATGGAGCAGGAGTTGGTGGTCGGGAAAAGTTTGTTCAAGAAGCGAGACATCCACAAGTACACATGAGTAAGGATGGCCCGTGGTGCAGTGGTAGAGGGAGCGCTGATGGATTTTGTGCTAATATCGAGGAGAGTGGTGGGCAGGCTGTTGGATGTGCAGGTGTTGAGAGAAGAGGGTGGAGGAGTTTCTGACCATCTGCTGGTGGAAGGTAGATTAAGAGTGGATCAGAGATGGAAGAGCATAAAAAAAATGGGAAGAGGAAGAGAGGTAGTGGAAGTGAGTGGACTGAATGTGAGAAGTAGAGCCTAGGAGTTCCAGCAGGCGTTGTGGGAAAAATATAAGAACGTGAGTGGACAGGACCTGAGAGATGTGGAGGAAGAATGGGAGACGTTAAGGGATGCGTTGTTGAGATGTGCGAAGAAGGTGTGTGGTGCGCGCCGTGTGGGCGGGTACAGAAAGAAAGGTTGCGAGTGGTGGAACGAGGAGGTCAAACTGGCGGTGGCACGGAAAAGATGAACGTTTGAGGAGTGTTTGGAGGTGAAGTCGGTGGTTACTTGCGAAAGCTACAAAGAGAGGAGAAACAAGGTGAAGCGGGCGGTGAGGAGAGCTTAGAAGGACGCTGATGTAAGATGGAGCAGACGGTTGTGCCAGAATTTTGAGAAGAACAAAAAGATATTCTGGAAAGAGGTGAAGAGGGTGAGAAAGAGAGAGACCGGAAAGGAGGAAGTGGTGATAGATGAAAACGGCCAGTTGTTGTTGGAAAGTGGTATTGTACGGAAGAGGTGGGCCGAGTATTTTGATGAGTTATTGAATGTCGAGGATGACTGAGAGGCTGACATTGTTGCTGTGGTTGATGGTTGCTCGAATGCCAGTTTTGGGAGAAAGACTTGTGACGGACATTACCAGGGAAGAGGTGCAGGAGACGGTGGATGTAATGAAAGCAGAGAAAGCCCCTGGTTTGGATGGCGTTGCGAATGGGTGCCTGAAGAAGGGTGGAGTAACGATTGTCGAATTGTTGGTGAGGTTGCTGAACTTGTGTTTTGTGGCAGGCGTGGTACCGATTGAGTGGCGGTGCCTGCATTGTTCCGCTATATAAGGGCAAAGGAGATAAAAATGAATGCTTCGACTCGAGAGGTATCGGTCTGTTATGTGTGGTTGGTAAGTTGTACGGAAAAGTGCTGATCAAAAGGATTAGAGGCTGTACAGACAGCGTAATTGGAGAGGAACAGTGTGGCTTTAGGAGTGGTAGAGGGTGTGCTGATCAGATTTTTGCAGTGAGACGGGTCTGTGAGAAGTACCTTGCCAGAGGAAAGAATGTGTTCTGGGCCTTCATGAATCTGGAGAAGGCATACGGCAGGATTGACAGGGAAGCGCTGTGGAGGGTGTTGCGTTTGTATGGAGTGGGCGAACATCCTTTGAAAGCGGTGCAGGGTTTCTATGTTGGCAGCCGAGCATGTGTCAGGGTGGGAGGCTAGGTGAGGGATTGGTTCACAGTGTAAGTGGGGCTGAGACAAGGCTGCGTGATGTCTCCCTGGCTGTTCAACCTCTATATGGATGGAGTGGTCAGGGAGGTGAACGCGAGTGAACTGGGTCGTGGCTTGGAAATTTTAGAAGCGAATGGCCTCAGTTGGCAGTTGAGCCAGTTGCTATTTGCTGATGATACGGCCCTGGTTGCGGATTCAGAGGAGAAGCTATGTATGCTAGTGTCTGAGTTTGGTAGAGTGTGTGAGAGGAGGAAATTTCGGGTGAACGAGGGTACGAGTAAAGTAATGAGATGCTCGAGGACTGTCGATGCGAGCAAAATTAGTGTCCCCCTAAATGGAGAGCTCATGGAGGAAGTTCAGTGAGAGCAGCGGAGAGAAGAGAGCAGAGGAGAGAAGAAGGTTGAATGTTTTCGAGATGGAAATTTTGAGGAGCATGGCTGGAGTAACGCTGAGAGACCGGATCACCAACGATGTGGTTCGAATCAGAACGAGGATGGTGAAGAAGTTGGAGGACAGAGTGGATTCGCGTGTTCTGAGATGGTTCGGGCACATGGAGAGAATGAATGGATGAAGGGAGATTGGTAAGAAGGGTGATGAAGGCGGAGGCGAGTGGTCGCAGGCCTAGAGGTAGACCGAAGTTTGGGTGAATGGGTGGTGTGAAGCAGGTGTTTGGGAAGGAGAGACCTGAATGTGGAATCGGCGAGAGAGTATGCAATGGAGAATGGTTGTGAATGGTTGATTTTGACGCTGTTCTTATGTGCTTTCCCGCCCTTGGCATCACGTTGTCGAGATGGTCGTGGGTGGGGAAGGGCCTGGCCATCATGACGCGGCGGGGATAAACTATTGAAAACTGTCGGGCCCTGCTGCTGACAACGGATCCTCGGACTGCACTCGTGACCCAGAGTGTGCGTTGCGGGGTTACTGGCCTGACCTTTTAGCACAAAAAGGTTAAGTTGTGTGAGAGTGAGCGTATGAGGGTGTGAAGTGCGCCTTGCCGTCTGCCACCCCCCGTTCTGGGGAATGCGGCCTAGGGTCTGTATCAGTATTAGCTCTGGTTCTTGGCAACGGGAGTTCCTGTTGGAGAAGAATCTCTTCCCCCTTATTTTCGCATCACAACTCTCTCTCTCCCTCTCAGGTGGAGTGGGAGCACAGCTACGAGGAGCTCAATGAGCCCCCCGAACCAAGTGCCCGCGGGCTGAGGCTCAACGTGCGACTAGAGAAGAAACGCGTTCTGGGCATGTTTGGAGGCGGAAACAACAGCAAGGACGTGCTGGTGGACAATAGTGCACCCCACACAAAGGTTTGTGTTCAGCTGTGTGTTGGAGACTGTGAGTGGTGTGACTTGGCTTGTTGTATCTCAGCTACGTATCTCACTATTCGTGAGGTGCATATCAAACTGTACGCACTTGTGTAATGTTTATGACCACTTCAAGGCGGTCGCTTTACGTCATGGCTATGAGGCAACAGGTTGGGGATTGCATGGAACCTAAACGCATTTAGTAAGCAAGGCATGTTCTTCTTTGCAGGTAGTTAGTAACTTTTTATTTTCTGATTTTTTTTTCTGTATTTTTTTTCAGTTGACTAGTGCCTCTCGTCCTTCACTAGCTCAAACCGAGGCTGGTAACCCTGGCCCTCGTCCGTCTAGTAGCAGTTACGTTCCTTCTTCCCAAGCTGTACGATCAACACCCCTTTCACTCCCACCTAATGATACGATTCTCAACGACACGGGTAAACTGTTCGTGGGATTTGCCAAAGTTGGCCTTGGGCTAATGTCGATGGCTCTGGGTCAAAAAACTTCTAACCCAACCCAGAACTTGGCGCGCCCTTCAAGGCCTCAATTCATTACCGTCAACGCTAACCGTTCTCAAAACCCTGGCCAAAACGTAGCTCGTCCTCAAAGGCTTCAATCCTATAGCTCCAATGCCAATCGCTCTCAGCCTATCGGTGGCCCTTTGGTCCCTACACGCTTGGAACCCTCCAGTTCACTAGTCAATGACACGGCATGTTCTGGTAGTAGCCTCTCCTGCTCCAACTCCGCCGCCACTTCCCAAACCGGCCCCCTACACGTCCTACTGAGCCCCACTACCGAGACTGCTCTTGGTGCCCAAGAAAATAGCTCTGATATCTATGTGCCTATCATCTCTGAGCTTTTTTACACTCAGGTACGGAAACTGCTTGGTTTAAGTATTATTTTGCTTCTGCTGTTGTTTCCTTGCAAACTGTTGAACCGTCTTGCACATAGGTACAGAGATTGCTTTGTAATGCTGTGGAAATGCTTCTGTTGTTGTTTACTCTCATATCTTTTAGCCTTTTGTAGGTTGCTTCTTGGACAGCGAGGAAGTGTGGCTAAAAAGAGTGGTAGAGGTGGTTCCTATCAGATTTTTGCAATGAGACAGACCAGTGAGAAGTACCTTTCTAAAGGAAAAATTGTATTCTGCGCCTCCATGGATCTGGAAAAGCCTACGATAGGGTCGATAGGGAAGCGCTGTGGTGGGTGTTGCGTTTGTAAGGAGTGAGCAGAAATCTGTTGGAAGCGGTTCAGATTATCTATATTATCAGCAGAGTATGTGTCCGAGTGAAGTGCAAGGTGAGTGCTTTGTTCACAGTGAAAGTGGCACTGAGACAAAGCTGCGTTACGTCTCCCTGGCTGTTGAATCTCTACATGGATGGAATGGTCAGGTAGGTGAACGCGAGTGTATTGGGTCGTGGCTTCGAGCTGTTGGAAACGATGATTAGACGGAGTTAGCAGTTGTGTCAGTTACTATTTGCGGATGATACGACATTGGTGGCGGCTTCGGAAGAGGAGCTGTGTAGGCTACCGTTGAAGTTGGATAGAGTGTGTGAGAGAAGGAAGCTACGTGTTGACGTGGGTAAAAGTAAAGTAATGAGATGTTTGAGGTATGTTGATGCGAGCAGAAAGAGTGTCCTCCTAAATAAAGAGTCATTGGAGGAAGTCCAAGGTTTTTAGTACCTAGACTCGTATGTGGAGAACGCCGAACTAGTGAAAACGGAGCTGAAATTGCAAGTAAAGGAAGGGTGTTGAGTGTTTGTTGCACTGAAAACTGTAATGACGCTGAACTAGTGAAAACGAAGCTGAAATTGCGAGTAAAGGAAGGGTGTTGAGTGTTTGTTGCACTGAAAACTGTAATGACGCTGAACTAGTGAAAACGAAGCTGAAATTGCGAGTAAAGGAAGGATGTTGAGTGTTAGTTGCACTGAAAACTTTAATGACGCTGAACTAGTGAAAGCAAAGCTGAAATTGCGAGTAAAGGAAGGGTGTTGAGTGTTCGGTGCACTGAAAACTGTAATAAGCTGTAGGACTTTGGGGATGGAAGGAAAGAGCAGGTTGTAGGGGGGAAGTTGTCACAACTCTGCTCTACGAACTGAGACTTGCGAGGGTGAGAGCAGAAAAGAGAAGAAGGTTTAATATTTTGGCGATTAAATGTTTGAGGGACATGACGTGAGTGACACTGGGAGACAAGATCAATAACGACTTTGTTCGAATTGGAACGGGGATTGTGAAAAGTTAGAGTACAGAGTAGATTAGCGTGTTTTGAGCCCTACGGAGGAGCGTGCGATGATTCGCGTTGAGGCTCTAGTGGAAATGAGGTCCAAATCAAATCCCGTGTTCTGAGATGGTTCGGGCACATGGTGAGGATGGGTGAAGGGAGATCGGTAATAAGGTTGATGAATACGGAGGTGAGTGTACGTTGACCTAGATATAGACCAAAAATTTTGGTGAATGGGTGGCGTAAAGCAGCCGTTAGAAGGAGAAAGATGAGTGTGGAGGTAGCGAGTGGGAATTCGATGGATAGACGTGAATGGAAAAAGGATCGGGCCCTGCTCCTGACACTGACCTCGGACCGAACTGATGAACCCAGAGTGTGTTTTACGAGGTATTCAGACCGGACCCTTTAACGCTAGGACATAATTCTGAGTGTGAGGTGCGCTTTGCCGTCGACCACTCCCCTTCCTTGTGCATTCGGCCTAATGTCTGTATCTGTTTACTTAGACAGCTTTGTTTGAATGTTCAAATCGTTGTGGGGATGCTTCCACCACTGTGTTAACTGCCTTATCCTTGTCCTAATGTATGTCCTTTGATCATCTATATTTAAATACGTATTTGATCGAAATACAGCTAGAATAGATGTTCACATTATTTAACTACAAAAATATTGTCGTCAGGATACTGACATTGCGAGCACGTCAGGGTAGCAGCAGTGGGAACTTGCAGCTGTTTTGTCAAGCCACGTGTTACCGCTGATTTTGGACGTTGCCTCGTTTCCGAACAGATTTCTCCTCTTAACCACTTTTGATTAATTCCGTCATGACATCTCTGTACATGACATGTGGCTTTAGGCTTACATTTACAACTGACAGGGAAGAACGTGTATTAGTTCCCGTGACAATTAATAACCGGGAACTCCCAACTCCCCAAATAGCACAGGCTGGTCCCTTATTTGTGCTGGACCTTGATCCGCACGTTTGCTTGCCACTGGTGTGATCGTGTAAAATATATCAAAATTTGCTAAAGACGATCAAGAGGCCATCAAGAGTGAGCCATCCTGGCCCCTGGCGTGAACCGGGGGTCCGATGATATTAAGGAACAGCCCCATTCATGAGGCGTCAGCGTCCCCCACGGAGTGACGAAGACCAAGATCCCATCATCAAAGAACGCCAGCCTCTCCAAGTCAAACAGCTTCACCTCAGCAGAAAACGGCCGGACCAATGACAGCATCACAGAGTTGACCAGAAGCATTCGCGAAATAAGGAATTGACCAAACCAAGCGACCCGCCTTTCCGAGCAGGAAACTGAAGACTCCACCGCAGAATCCACCACAATCGACGATCGTCATACGAGTCTCTCGTGTCTTTTCAGAGCTCTTCGAATCCACGAACTTGAGAAGAACCGTCAAACCATGGACCCTGCCACCTACGCATGTGCCTCTACTTTCGATGCAGTCTAAACGACTCTGCACCCCAAAAACACTTCAACTGAGTTTCAAGAGCTACACGGAAGATGCAGTTCTCGCGATTTAGTGAACACAACCTGTTCCAACTTCCCGCACATTTGAAAATCACCTACGCTAAGGCTAGTCTGGATAATCCCTCTACGAGAAAAAATGCGCTCCATTACTGGCCGTCCAATCCTAAAGGTCACCACCAGCGGCAACGAAAGCTTCACCATTAAAGTAGATCTAAAAGTTCAAAGCGACACAATTATCTACAATACCAGAATAAACCAAGAGTCTTGCATTACATACCACATTCAACCATCTATATAAGTTCAGGCCTGATTTACATTGAGAATCCCCCGAAGGTGCAAGCGGATGAGTTCATCATAGGGCTCGTACAATACGAGGACTGTGTAGACGAAATAAAAATCTCAAAATCCATAACACCAAAAACAAACACCATCACGGCCCTCCTGCCGAAATTCAACTGCCACACCAAACTACATACGTTTACCTTTTCTTGACATTAAAACCAAGGTTACACCCTTTGCTAGACGTCCGATGCGATGCATTAAATGCCAGAAATACGGACACCCGAGCAGATATTGTAACGGTAAGCAAAGATGCTCACACTGCTCCCAAGACAACCATAACAGACGGGACGATGCCGAGTCGTGCCCATTCGAAGAATCCCACTGATCTTACTGCAAAGTTACTCACTTTCTCATAACGCTCGTAGACAGCGGTGCAAGCTATGTTGCTCCTTCAACGAATCCATTTGTTATGATGAACTCACTCTCACAACAACTAGGAATAAAACTGGAATTCATCCAGTAACAGGGAAAGAAGTATCTGGCCCACGTCGCAAAATTTGAACAATTACCCACGTAGACAAACACAAAGTAACTGTCGAATTACATCCTCCTTTTAACGATACCAAAGTAATTATATACACTTCCTGCTACACCCCCACAAAAGACCTGAGCGCTTTTGCAGCAGGTGTGATAAGGGATTACGGAGTTACCCGAGTGTCTCTAGCAACATGGATCAAATCACGAACCGCAAGTTCTACTGCATAATAGGTAATCTTTCCAAAATCTGACACGCCGGAATTCTTAGTCATCCAGGGTGAACAAGGGAAAACAAAAACTTACCCAGTGGCGATATGACCTACAATGTGCAAACAATGCCTTGAACACGGCTACGCTATCAAGCACTGCCAGCTGCACGTCCCGCAACGTTGTGGAGGTGCGCCGGCGATCATGACAAAAGGGACTGCAAAGCCCAACTACCTACGTGCTACCACTGTTCATCCCTACATGAGGGCAGACGACCGCGACTGCCAAGTATACATGGACCAAAAAGCAATAAAAATCATGCAAAACGACCGCAGAGTCACACGTAAACGAGCGATCTAGATCTGTCGCGACGAAAAACCAATTCACCTTAACTACACCGCAGCAATTAAATCTATTAATGAACCCAGCCGATCAGACGGTGCCCATGCAGCGTCAGCACATCCTAATAGCGTGACTTCCATACTCTTCACTGCTAGTATCACTGCCGCACCCGGCTCATCAACCGCCCTCGTAACTGAGGTAAGATGCCTTTACAACGAATCCACCAGCACCCACGAGGACTCCGCGATGGATGCTGCCTCCTCGGTCGACCACGACTTCAGGTCCAATAACGCCAAAACGGAAAGGTGAAGAGATGAAGACACCCCCGATCACGAGGTGCTCGACGCCTACCTACCACAAAGCAAAAAGATCGGCAACAGCCCACAAATAAGAGCTCGTCAAGAATAGAATGTAGAACGACTTCGGTCCGTCTTATCTGAGACCACACCCAGCTAAAACTAAAGTAAGTGATTCAACCCTCAGCTCGTATGCGCGACACCAGAACATACCATCAGCGAAAACGATCTCCGCCTGCGCGAGGACACGCTGAAAATCTCCGACGAAAAATTTATACTCGAAATTGTTAATCAACCATGCACCTCAGTCGACCCAAAAATTCCATCGGCCACTACTCAGCCAGACATATGCTTTAAAAATGAAATCCATAGAAGATAAGTGCGCTCGCTCAAGAAGCAAACACAAAAAGCGATATCCTCCTCATCCTCCCACAAGAGCACTCACAGTCGCGAACGCAGTAATCGTAGCAGACCACGCTCCACCGCAAGCGGAAACTCCCGTGAACATTCTCGATCTAGGACTCCTGGGCCAACTGAAAGACACGAACACCACGAAAGTTCTTGCAAAACACGTGACCTCTCTGGATAATCAAGGACTGAGTGTGAGCCGCCTGCATAGTGAACAACAACACAATACTTCAGTGGAATTGACAGGTACTTGGATACAAGAAAAACGAACCGCTATCCGTAATCTCCACACACGAACCTCTGGTGATGGGTCTCCAAGAGATCAAATTCTGAGAGACCTGTACAATCCCTCAATATGTCATACATCGCCGCGAAGGCCACAGCAACGTGACTGAACATGGCGGAGTGGCGTTCCTGATCCACCAAATTGTAGCTCACCTCCCCTTCTTCTGTTGACTGAATTCCAAGCCATAGCTCTGAAGATATGCGGTTCAAGGCCAATAACAGTGGTGTCTATCTACTCGTTACGAAGCCACGACCTCTCGGAAGCACTAATGGCCGTAGTGCTGAACCAACTGCCCTCTCCCATACCCCTTCTTTGGAGACACCTCTGGAGAGTGATAATTGCCATCACCATAGACACTCGCCACCTGGTTCTTCTCAAGACAAACAACCCCCCCAAATCACCCTCGAAAGTGAAACTGCCATTGACCTATCAACATGCTTCCCCACACTGACACCCCAACTCGCTTGGGGATTTCTGAATAGCGTGGAAAAAGGTATCTGGCGTATACCGCAAACGTAGGGTTGAGAAGAAACGAGAAAGCTGGACTCCGGCAACACTATTCACCAAAACACCCCCTCTCCCAAGTATAGAACCGAACGATGATCTTTCCACATTCTTTCGAACGGAGGCACCATTTATTCATCCTACGCGGAGGTCGCGGATAAACCAGCACAGGCTATTAGCCAGATATGCAATCAACAAATAAACTACGGTGTGCTATAGATCATACTCGTGAAACTTCACCCGGGCCGGACCGGGTACACATCAACATGATCAAGAATCTCCCTGAAGGCGCCCGCGAGCATATATTAAAAGTGTTCAACATAATGTATTCAAACTCATTTTTCCCCTGATCAAAGGCGGGAATTTGTAATAATCCCAATATCCAAACCCTGAAAATTCCACGGCAACCCACGTAACGGCTGCCCCATTGCCCTTACCAGCGTCCTCTGTAAGACGATGGAAAGAATTATAAACTCACGCCTTGTAGACCACCTTGAAATGCATGCAGGCCTCAACAACTTCCAATGTGGCGGCCGCAAACGTCACTCCACGACGGACCACTTTTTGCGACTAGAATCAGACATTGGACGGGCTTTCGTCTGAGGAACATGTGGTCTCCACCGCAAAGGCCTGAGAGGCCTCTTACCACGTTTTATCTACCAATTTCTGCAAAATCGTACCTCCAGGGTCAAGGTCGGCGACACTCCGTCACCATCGTATCCGCAAGAAATGGGCGTCCCCAGGGAAGCATCCTCAGCATTACCCGTTTCATCCTCAAATCGACCAGCTAGCCAAAATTCTTCCGCGTGACGAGACTTTTCATCGCTATACGTGGACGATTCACAAATAAGCTACAGACATTCTAGCTTGTTAACAATTCAACATGAACCCCAGGAGAATCTAGACCTGGTTGGGAAATGACATTCCTTAAACGAATTCCGATTCTGGCTCTGAAACTAGAAGCATGCACCTTGTGCCCGGCTTACAATTGAAACCAGCTCTAACGCTGCACAACACCCGTCTGGTATACAAAGAGTCTATAAAATTCCAAGGTCTTGTGTGGGACCCTAAAATCACATGACGACCCCACATTACAGACCTGGAGACTCGCTGCAAAAAGTCAACGGGACTTATGCTCTCGGTAACCTCCCTGAAAATTTTGGTGCCGATATGGACACAGGCATGCCGTTGTTTAGAGCAATAATACGCTTACGCCTAGACTATGGAGCCGTCATTTACGGCTCAGCAGCCATAGCCACTCTCGAACCCCTCTATCATCGTCAACAACACTCTGCGTATCACAACCGGCGCATTAAATCCCTGAACGTGCTTGCTAACGAGCTTCCGCTCCGGAGAGAAAAACTCTCGCTACGATACTATTTCAAGACCTGCAGTCTTATGACCAACCCAGCACTCAACTACATTACCAACATTCTCGATAAACGCCTCTTTGCGGCTTAGAAGAATATATGCCCACCTTTTTCCCTACGCGTGGACAACTTATTAACCTCGCTGAACATCAGTAGCAAGTCTATCACGACATCATTTTCCCATCGAATTCTTCAAATCAACACCCCAACGTGGATGATCAACCCACCGCTGGTCAACCTAGATTTGCAAATATACCCAAAAGCAACAACCCAAACCAACACATACCGCCTAGAATTTCGAGACTACTTGAGGAACAATCAGAGCACCGCCATATGTACACGGACGGCCACAATACCGCGGACGGAGTGGTAGCTGCCGCCGTGTGCGGAGATACGTCACGTTCGGCTACCCTCCCACAGGAAGCCTCTGTGGTTTCTGAAGAGCTGTACGCACTCGAATTAGCCATCTCTGTGACAAAAACTGACCGTCTACCCAAATGGGTCATATTTTCTGACTCTGAGTGCTCGCATTCAGCTAAAAACTCTGCACAATGAACACCCTTCTCTTCGTAAAATGCAGCACAATCCATTTACAATGTTCGAGACGAGTCAAGCGGTCGAATTCTGCTGGATCCGTGGACACGTGGGTATAAGAGAAACGAGCTCGCATATTCCCTTGCTAAACTGGCGTCTACCCATCAAGAACATTTTTCACTATTTATTACCGAGACTGGTTTACTATCATCAACTCTCATGTAACATCCCGATGGAATGACATTTGGCAAGAGAGTGGACAAAAAAATGTTTACAGTTAAACCATCAGTAGGACAAAGGAAAACCAAGTGTACATCAACTGTCTGTGCACAGGACACACGTGGATAACTCACAACCACACATGGGACCGGACGCGCCACCTTGCCCTTGTTGCCACCAGGTGGCAATCATCGTGAAACACTTACCAGCAGCGTTTGAATCCTTCCCGTTCCTGTACGCACCAGCTTTCTTATCCATCACAATTAAAGAATTATTTCAACTTTACTCCCATATAGGTCACTTTTAATTTCGTATCCGAAATTGTGCGTACCTTCCACTTTTCAGAATCAATGATCTACGAGTCCTACGGGAGAACTCGCTATGACTAACGTCAGAGTTCCGATGGAGCAGGACCCTTTAACCATAACCTTCTTCCTAATCTTATCTTGTCTTGAGATAATCTTAACTTTATCTAATATGTCCAAACAATATATTTTTCCTCTAGTAACTGTGTTTTGAGTGACTGTACGAGAGGGGTGTGGGGCGCGCCACCCTCCTTCCTGGGGGATTGGGCCTAGTGTCTGTATCTGCTGGATATACTGTATATTAATCGAAAGAGCGCAAAAACGAGGATCTATATAAAAAATACTATCATATTTTTATCATATGCGCTAGCGTGCATGCATACCGCATTTTTTTAATGTATTTGTAATTGCGATAAAATTAATGTTTCCACACATAATTAAGTGCAAACCTATGAGAACTGATGAACTTTGCGCCATATGGAGGAGCTTACCAAGGCTTACTTCATAGTTCCAGTATAGATGAGCCCCTTAATTTAATCTTATCTTCGCCAGATCTCCAATCAATACAGTGGGACCCCATTTTCAATGTATTCTCTTCCATCACAAATGTCAATGCTCAAGTTCTGGCAACACAAAAGTAACAACCATTGTGTCTTGCAGTGGTTCCTGGACCAAGTCAAGAAGGCCTACCATCTGACTTTGCAAAAGACCACATGAAGTCCAATGCTCTCGAGCGAAACCTCTCTTCACCAGCTAGCGAAGCAATCCCTCACAGCCATCGCAGGATCCCTCCGTGACGCCATTGTCGTCGCCTTGTGGATAGGACTGACAGAGGTGTACGAATTCGCTCGGGGGCCTGTTTGTTTGGAATGACCAATGACCTAGGCCTTGATTTCTGGTCACTCTGATCTTACTTTCTTGTTTTATTCCTCGCAGTGGTCGATTCAACGTGTTATGGCGTGTAAAACTGCCTCTTCACATGGGAAGACCGTTATCTGGGATCTTAATTCCGTGTTCAATTTCTAGCATATGGAGATTCGAGCTGTTTCGTTAGGTGAGACTCGCATAGGTGAAAGAACTCGCTTGGAGCCTGTTCGCATATGGTGAACAATCCCCGAAGATTCTGAATTCTTATCAGATTCATCACTAGTTTTGTTCGGTTTAGAGTCACAAAGATCCATTGTATTCTGTCAGCTGCTTCATCATATGCCGGAGATCTTGATATGATATCCTACTGCTCGCATATTGTTATTCAAGTTATTCTCTTCTGCGTGCTATTTTATTCATCAACTGGAGGAGTCAAAGGACCAGACCGGAAAGTGCATAACCATCCACAGCGCAGGCCCTATTTACCTCGACTTGTCTCATTAGAGCCTTACTACCAAATCTCTGTTTGCGGATAATTACGATGAAGGTGATCATATGTTGACCGTCCCAACACGATCGTGCTTCCTTCACGAAAATTAACGTGCAGTTGTCCTCTTGTCTTAATTCTTGTAAACGACTCTTGATGCATGTAACCTCAATAATCTGTTCGAGCGAACTTGCGCCAAATGGCCTACTTAATATCGCGTAGTCTAGCTATTCCAATTATCTTGTGCCAATATGTTCTGTAAGCTACCGCCCCATGCTAGTATCAATTACAAGCCTTGGCACTCTAATCTAGTATCTAGTATCTAGTGAGCCTTGTAGCCGGGGCCTTAGAATCGTGCTACCGTATCCACCGCGTGTCGTAGAAGGCGACTAAAGGGGCGCCCCGTAGCCGGGAGTATAATCGGCTACCGCAATCCCCA
>SDVV010017417.1:0-13993 GCA_016164225.1 Gammarus roeselii | reverse complement strand
TATCAGCTAGCTCAGATCAACAAACTACTGTCAGCTAGCTATTATCAGCTCGTTATTATCAGCTAGCTCATATCAACAAACTACTGTCAGCTAGCTATAATCAGCTCGTTATCATCAGCTAGCTCTTATCAGCAAACTACTGTCAGCTAGCCATTATCAGCTAGCTCAGATCAACAAACTACTGTCAGCTAGCTATTATCAGCTCGTTATTATCAGCTAGCTCTTATCAGCAAACTACTGTCAGCTAGCTATTATCAGCTCGTTATATCAGCTAGCTCAGATCAACAAACTACTGTCAGCTAGCTATTATCAGCTCGTTATTATCAGCTAGCTCTTATCAGCAAACTACTGTCAGCTAGCTATTATCAGCTCGTTATTATCAGCTAGCTCTTATCAGCAAACTACTGTCAGCTAGCTCATGTCAACAAACTACTGTCAGCTAGCTATAATCAGCTCGTTATCATCAGCTAGCTCTTATCAGCAAACTACTGTCAGCTAGCCATTATCAGCTAGCTCAGATCAACAAACTACTGTCAGCTAGCTATTATCAGCTAGTTATCATCAGCTAGCTCTAATCAGCAAACTACTGTCAGCTAGCTATTATCAGCTAGCTCAGATCAACAAACTACTGTCAGCTAGCCATTATCAGCTAGCTCATATCTATAAATTACTGTCAGCTAGCTCTTATCAGCAAACTACTGTCAGCTAGCTATTATCAACAAAATACTGTCAGCTAGCTCTTATCAGCAAACTACTGTCAGCTAGCTATTATCAGCTAGCTCATATCAACAAACTACTGTCAGCTAGCTATAATCAGCTCGTTATTATCAGCTAGCTCATATCAGCAAACTACTGTCAGCTAGCTATAATCAGCTCGTTATTATCAGCTAGCTCATATCAACAAACTACTGTCAGCTAGCTATTATCAGCTAGCTCAGATCAACAAACTACTGTCAGCTAGCTATTATCAGCTAGCTCATATCTATAAATTACTGTCAGCTAGCTCTTATCAGCAAACTACTGTCAGCTAGCTATTATCAACAAAATACTGTCAGCTAGCTCTTATCAGCAAACTACTGTCAGCTAGCTATTATCAGCAAACTACTGTCAGCTAGCTATTATCAGCAAACTACTGTCAGCTAGCTATTATCAGCTTGCAATGATCAGCCACCAACTGGATTCTAATCAACTGTTGAGTGAGGTATCTTTGTTGTCATGTTCATTACTTTTCCTTCCTCTTTGAAAGGTTTCAGGGATACAGGGACGGTTTGGCCCTGTGGCAGGGCCCAGACGAGGCCCGGCCCTTGATGATTTTCGAGTTCGAACTCAGGCAGTTTCTGCTCTTCCATATCCTGTTCCCTCGCTGAGTGAAGCCTAACAAATCCAGTCCCCGAAGCGGGCCAGATCCCTCCTTATAATTTTCGTTCTCTACGTTTCCCATCACGGAATTGGGCGGGAAATGAAGAGAACGAACATCCCCCAACAGCTGAGGAATACGTCGGGAAATGTAGAAAACAAATATCCCCCAACAGATGGGGAATGTGACGGGAGATGTAGGGAGCGAACATCCCCCAACTGCTGAGGAACATGGCATGAAATGTAGAGAGCGAACATCCCTCAACTGCTGAAGAACATGACAGGAGATGTGGAGAGCGAACATCCCCGATTTGCTGAGGAATATAGCGGGAAATGTAGAGAGCGAACATCCCCCAACGGCTGAGGAATTTGGTGGGAAATGTAGAAAGCAAACATCCCCCAACTAATGAGGAATATGGCGGGAAATGTAGCCTGCGAACATCCCCCAACTGCTGAGGAATATGGCGGGAAATGTTGAGCGCGAACATCCCCAACTGCTGAGGAACATGGTGGAAAATGTAGAGAGTGAACATCCCCCAACTGCTGAGGAATATGGCGGGAAATGTAGTGCGCGAACATCCCCCAACTGCTGAGGTACATGGTGGGAAATGTAGAGAGCGAACATCCTCCAACTGATGAGAAATATGGCGGGAAATGTAGAGGGCGAACATCTCCCAACTGCTGAGGAACATGGTGGGAAATGTAGAGAGCGAACATCCCCCAACTGCTGAGGAACATGGTGGGAAATGTAGAGAGCGAACATCTCCCAACTGCTGAGGAACATGGTGGGAAATGTAGAGAGCGAACATCCCCCAACTGCTGAGTAATATGGCGGGAAATGTAGAGAGCGAACATCTCCCAACTGCTGAGGAATATGGCGGGAAATGTAGAGAGCGAACATCCCCCAACTGCTGAGGAATATGGCGGGAAATGTAGAGAGCGAACATCTCCCAACTGCTGAGGAATATGGCGGGAAATGTAGAGAGCGAACATCCCCCAACTACTGAAGATTTTTTTTTCTGCCTAAACCACTGCCCAGTGAACAGGAGGATGGCATTATCCAGTGGCCAAGTGCATAGTTGAGTAAACACTTATTGGCCGACCAATTCAAAACCATTTCTTTGTTTACAATTTTATCGTGAACCACCATCTTGTCGTTTCTACCCTGAAGTTACATTTACCAGCTGCCGGTTGACTAATCAAACGATTGTTTCATTCAATCACCAAAATTGATTGTTGATGCTAAGACCGCTCTCTCATACAAAGATTGCGTGCCTGCTTTGTCATTCCCATTAATAGTGTGCATTGTCTCAATTGACCACCTATAATTTTAAGAATCACCTCCACATTCCATCACTAACTAGCCCTCTCATATCCATTCATTTTTTTAGAAACAAGTCATCTTCTCACAGTATCCGTAGAGAGCTCATCTCTCAACTGCTACTAATTACAATTGTCTGATAATTACCATGGTGTTGACTTGTCAATTATTTGATGGTTTCAATCGCTTTATTACAAACGATGAGCTTTGCTCTGAGTGTTTGAACAAAGGTACGGAACCACTTCTGAGGCAACAATCTCTGTCATAGGAACATGTATAGGGCCTTGTCTGTTCGAGCAGGAGTATGCTCATCTCGCCTCTCTACTCCACTGTTGTATTATTCGATTATTCACAAATTTTTTAAAATTATGTTACTGCTAATTTGCACCTTGGAAATTTCGTTTGAATACCATGATAATGACACGTTGTTATTGCATTTGTAGTTGTACTCCGCTGTTGTATTATTCGAGTATTCCCCGGTTTTTAATGATGTTCTGGCTATTTAAAAAAATGATAATGATGCGTTGTTATTGTATTGTAGTAATTAAATGTGTACCGTTCAATTGTTTTGATATTGATTACCAATTTGGTCATCAAACCTCTGAGGATGTGTTACAATGTATATGGTTAAACAATGAAGAAAATAACTCATTGATACGTTGCTGCAACTGGTTATTACATCTCCACACTAATCACAGTTAGCCCTGCCAACTACCCTCGGTGTTAACTAACGTCTCATCTATTTCAACGTCTCAATCGTTAAACTATGGAATACAAGTGTGCTCTGTTTTTCGATGAACAATGTGTAGCCTCTCATTCGTAGAAAAGGAAATTCGATGAAAAGATGATTTAAATAATCAAACCAATTACTACCGTACCATTTTTATGTTACAATTGCTGTCGTATAAGGTAACAGAGTTCTTTATTATTTTCTAGCAGAAACACGTCCACATGAGCTTTGTGCTCCCCGACTCTATTGAATTATACTGATTATCATCTATATATGTAGGTAGGTGTGTGTGCGAGTATGAATGCGTATTTGTATGCGTACATGAATATGTACATGTATGATGGTATGTTGTGAATTCCATTCAGTTCCATGAAGGCGAACCAGCTGCACACAAGAGATGAGCTGTGATGTATTCATTTTGGATTTATCAATCCCATGCTCATGTGTACCTAAGAATATTAGTTTATAAGATTATCAATAGCATATATTGTGAATCATGTTTTGCAACATGAAGTAACTACAAGCCGGCCAACGACAGGAGATGTGCTGTCACAAATTCACTTTATCTTTCGTTTCGCTAATTCAGATATCGCATATGCAAACTAAGTTTGATGAGTTATACCTCAGTATTGAAAACCTATTGCTATACGATGGAAAAAAATAATATAATAATAATAATAATAATAATCATGTCCAGTGACCATGGCATAACCTTGCCAAGTGACCATATGCATGACCATGCCGAGTGACCATATGCATGACCATGCCCAGTGACCATATGCATGACCATGCCCAGTGACCACATGCATGACCATGCCCACTGACCATAAACATGACCATGCCCAGTGACCTTAGCATGACAATTCCCAGTGACCATGTGCATGACCATACCCATTGACCGTGATCATGACAATTCCCAATGACTATGTGCATGACCATGCCCAGTGACCATGTGCACGACCATGCCCAGTGACCGTGAGCATGACAATTCCCAATTACTATGTGCATGGCCATGCCCAGTTACCCTGTGCACGACCATGCCCAGTGACCGTGAGCATGACAATTCCCAATTACTATGTGCATGACCATGCCCAGTGACAATATGCATGACCATGCCCAGTGACCGTGATCACGACAATTCCCAATGACTATGTGCATGACCATGCCCAGTGACAATGTGCACGACCATGCCCAGTGACCGTGAGCATGACAATCCCCAATTACTATGTGCATGACCATGCCCAGTGACAATATGCCTGACCATGCCCACTGACCGTATACATGACCATGCACAGTGCACGACACTTCCCAGTGATCACGTGCATAACCGTGCCCAGTGGCCATGTGCATGACCATGCCCAGTGACCGTTAGCATGACAATTCCCAATGACTATGTGCATGACTATGCCCAGTGTACAAGTGTTTACAAGTGTAGGAAGACAACAACAGGACTATTGGCCCAAACTAGGTTGCCTTCTGGTAGCAAGAGTGTTAGTTCTGGAGTAAAACGTCTAAGAGGCCGATTGGCCCAAACTAGGTTGCATTTTGGTAGCAGGAGGATTAGTTTTGAAGTAGAATGGCAAAGAGAGCTTCGTGTGCTATTCCTGCTTAACAACAGGAAATGGAACGGATTAGCTATTTATCGGCGATTTATGTAGAACTTATCGAACCGCGACTTAAACGTTTCGATTGTATTGCTGTTTACAACCTCCGCTGGAAGTTTGTTCCATTGTTCGACAACTCTATACGTGAAGAATTTGCGCGTGATGTCGAGTGAGAAACGTTTCCCAACGATTTTGTATCCATTGTTCCTAGTCACTCCGTTTGTATCTAGAGTGAAAAGGCTCGCTCAGTCGACGTTTTCCTTACCCTTTATAATCTTCCACACTTCTATTATGTCGCCTCTGACTCGACGTTTCTCTAGCGAATGAAGATTGAGTTCACGAATCCTGTCTTCGTACGATTTATTCCGCAGCGAGGGGATGAGTTTGATAGCTCTACGTTGAACCTTCTAAAGTTTAATAACGTCTTTTCTAGGTGATGGAGGCCAGAATTGAACGGCATACGCGAGATGCGTTCTAACAAATGCATTATATAACTTGAGCATACTGTGCTGGTTTTTGTAAGAGATAGTGCGGGATATCATACCCAACATTTTGTTGCCTTTCTTGGCAGCATCGATACATTGCTTGCTGCTTTTTAAGTCGTTACTTATGATGACACCTAAATCTCTCTTTTCGGTGACGGGAATGAGTTTGTTTCCAGACATTGAATATTCGTGCTTGGGGTTATGAAGACCTAAGTGCATAACTTTGCATTTGTCGACATTAAATTTCATTTGAAACTTTTCTGATCAATCAACAATTTTGTTCAAGTCTAGTTGGATCTGATGACACTCTAGTTCAGTTTGCACTTTTCCTCCGATCTTAGTATCGTCTGCAAACTTGCTAATGTTTGAGAGTACGTTGCTATCGAGATCGTTAATGAATATCATAAAGAGAACTGGCCCTAACACGGATCCTTGAGGCACGCCGCTTGTAACATTACCCCAGGGGGAGGAAGCTCCTTTAAGTACAACTCGCTGCCGTCTATCCGTAAGCCAGCATTTTATCCAGCTGTTAAGCTCGCCTCGAATGCCGATGCTGTGCAATTTACTAATTAGGCGCTTGTGGGGGACTTTATCAAAGGCCTTTTGAAAGTCAATGTAAATGATATCGATTGGAGATTTTGTGTCGTGGATTTCGACAGTGACCGTGAGCATGGCAATTCCCAATGACTATGTGCATGACCATGCCCAGTGACTATGTGCATGACCATGCCTAGTGACCATGTGCATGACCTTGCCCAGTGACCGTGAGCATGACCATGCCCAGTGACCATGTGCATGACCATGCCCAGTGACCATGTGCACGACCATGCCCAGTGACCATGTGCATGACCATGCCCAGTGACCATGTTCACGACCATGCCCAGTGACCATATGCCTGACCATGCCCACTGACCATGTGCATGACCATGCATAGTGACCATATGCATAACCGTGCCCAGCGGCCGTGAGCATGACAATTCCCAATTACTATGTGCATGACCATGCCCAGTGGCCATGTGCATGACCATGCCTAGTGACCATGTGCATGACCATGCCCAGTGACCGTTAGCATGACAATTCCCAATGACTATTTGCATGACCACACCCAGTGACCATGTGCATGACCATGCCCAGAGACCGTGAGCATGACAATTCCCAGTGACCTTGAGCATGACAATTCTCAATGACTATGTGCATGACCATACCCAGTGACCATGTGCACGACCATGCCCAGTGACCATGTGCATGACCATGCCCAGTACCCATGTGCATGACCATGCCCAGTGACCATGTGCATGACCATGCCTAGTGACCATGTGCATGACCATGCCCAGTGACCATGTGCATGACCATGCCCAGTGACCATATGCATAACCATGTCCACTGATCATATAAATGACCATGCCCAGTGACCATATGCATCACAATGCCCACTGACCATGTGCATGACCATGCCTAGTGACCATGTGCATGACCATGCCCAGTGACCTTAGCATGACAATTCCCATTGACCATGTGCATGACCATGTCCATTGACCGTGATCATGACAATTCCCAATGACTATGTGCATGACCGTGCCCAGTAACCATGTGCATGACCATGCCTAGTGACCGTATGCATAATCATGCCCAATGACCATAGGCATAACCATGCCCAGTGACAATATGCATGAACATGCCCAGTGACCATATGCATGACCATGCCCAGTGACCATATACATGACCATGCGCAGTGACCTTAGCATGACAATTCCCAGTGACCATGTGCATGACCATGCCCGTTGACCGTGATCATGACAATTCCCAATGACTGTGTGCATGACCATGCCCAGTGACCATGTGCACGACCATGCCCAGTGACCGTTAGCATGACAATTACCAATGACTATGTGCATGACCATGCCCAGTGGCCATGTGCATGACCAAGCCCAGTAGACATGTGCATGACCATGCCCAATGACCATGTGCATGACCATGCCCAGTGACCGTTAGCATGACAATTACCAATGACTATGTGCATGACCATGCCCAGTGGCCATGAGCATGACCACGCCCAATGACCATGTGCATGACCATGCCCAGTGACCGTTAGCATGACAATTACCAATGACTATGTGCATGACCATGCCCAGTGACCATGTGCATGACCATGCCCAGTGACTGTGAGCATGACAATTCCCAATGACTATGTGCATGACCATGCCCAGTGGCCATGTGCATGACCATGCCCAGTGACCATGTGCACGACATCATCAGTTCGTCGTCAGCGATACTTGAAGTTAAACCAATGTCTTTCACTATATAATTCTGATTATTTACTAAAATTTTCTATCAATCTAAGTAAGATTTATCCGGAGAGTCATCATTCCTATGATAAGAATTAATAGTAAGCCTGCTGTAGAGCTCTCATTCGGCCTCTTTCTCTGTCTGGAGGAAGATTCAGCTCTGCCAGTAAAATGAATCGACACGCTCTTTTTTATAAGTAAATATTCAAAAGATATCAATTAGGAGAACTGGAGTATTAAATAAATGGACCGGAACACAACGGTACATGAACAAGCCTCTTGTGTTATTATAATTGGACCGGAACACAATGGTCCAAGAACAAGCCTCTTGTGTTATTATAATTGGTTCGATACACAATATTCCAAGAACAAGCCTCTTGTGTTATTATAATTGGACCGAAACACAATGGTCCAAGAACAAGCCTCTTGTGTTATTATAATTGGACCGAAACACAATGGTCCAAGAACAAGCCTCTTGTGTTATTATAATTGGACCGGGACACGATGGTAGAAGAACAAGCCTCTTGTGTTAGTATAATTGGACCGGAACACAATGGTCCAAGAACAAGCCTCTTGTGTTATTATAATTGGACCGGGACACGACGGTAGAAGAACAAGCCTCTTGTGTTAGTATAATTGGACCGGAACACAATGGTCCAAGAACAAGCCTCTTGTGTTATTATAATTGGACCGGGACACAACGGTACATGAACAAGCCTCTTGTGTTATTATAATTGGACCGGGACACGATGGTAAAAGAACAAGCCTCTTGTGTTAGTATAATTGGACCGGGACACAACGTTTAAAAAACAAGCCTATTGTGTTAGTATAATTGGACCGGGACACAACGGTACATGAACAAGCCTCTTGTGTTATTATAATTGGACCGGGACACAACGGTACATGACCAAGCCTCTTGTGTTATTCTAATTGGACCGGGACACGATGGTACAAGAACAAGCCTCTTGTGTTATTATAATTGGACCGGGACACAACGGTTGAAGAACAAGCCTCTTGTGTTGTTATAATTGGACCGGGACACATCGGTACATGAACAAGCCTCTTGTGTTAGTATAATTGGACCGGGACACAACGTTTAAAGAACAAGCCTCTTGTGTTATTATAATTGGACCGGGACACAACGGTTAGAGAACAAGCCTCTTGTGTTATTATAATTGGACCGGGACACAACGGTACATGAACAAGCCTCTTGTGTTATTATAATTGGACCGGGACACGATGGTACACGAACAAGCCTCTTGTGTTATTATAATTGGACCGGGACACAACGGTTAAAGAACAAGCCTCTTGTGTTATTATAATTGGAACGGGACACGATGGTACAAGAACAAGCCTCTTGTGTTAGTATTATTGGACCGGGACACAACGGTTAAAGAACAAGCCTCTTGTGTTAGTATTATTGGACCGGGACACAATACTCCAAGAACATGTCTATTGTGTTATTATAATTGGACCGGGACACAATACTCCAAGAACATGTCTATTGTGTTATTATAATTGGACCGGGACACAATGCTCCAAGAACATGTCTATTGTTTTCTTTTCCGTTTTTTTTAGGGGTTCCGATCTGATACCCACTACCTTGACGTAAGGTTTAGGGTGGCAAAAATGTTAATGGACCAATCATCAGCGAATACAAATTATTTTCTATCCAAAAATCGCATGGGAAAAATTTTTGCATCGTGAATTTTTTTAGACTCAGAAATGTGTTACTATATTTGTTGAGGTGCTGTTCCATTTTTTTTATTTGAGATGTTTTGACTCGTCTTAAATCGATTAAAATGCTCTTCAAATGTTGATTTGCCGATTTCCAATGGTTCACTTGAATGAAATTTTCGTACATAAAATCAGTAGTTGCATGTAAAGTTTAAGTCTTAGACGCTGATATATGAATCAAACGTTCTAGCATGAACACCTTTATTCACCAACGTTAGCACTCTGTTTCATTAACATTAATAATGAAATCAAACTCTGTAGCTGTTTTCTAGTGTACCCAGTTTTAAATAGGTGAAAATAATCGTGACAGAGTTTTCACTGTTCTGTCAGGACCAGGAACCCCTGAAATGTCTAACACACTTATTTGAGATTTTACTGTCAGCATCAGGAGAAATGACATCGAACACAAAGGAAGAATTTCAAAAACATTTCAACTTTATCTAAAAGACAGTTGCACGTCTACCAATTTCCAGTTACATTTTTTTTATTTTTCCTCATTTAGGGGATGTGTCAGATGTTGTTTTTCTACAAAAATTAAGGGTTTTAAACACATTAAAACTCGTAGTTTGTTGCAATATGAATAATTTTTTCCTAAGAATATCAGATGTAGCTCAATATTCGCATTTATTCAACAAAGTTAAAAAAAATACAAGGAGCATAAGAATCTCTGGTCACGTGGGTTTTTCATAAATAATGCAATGCCGACAAATTATAGATTGCGACCTCACGTCCGTTTGAACAAAAACATGCTTGTTTTCTGGGGGAGAAGGCTATGGCTTTTGGTGGGTCCAGCCTTATATTTCAGTGAGTTTCGTATTACTGAACTTCTTGTCTAATCCGATAGTTCGTATTCTCTGTTCATCACTAGCATTAAGTGAAGGAATATCCCCAGCACGTTGTAGATCATCTTTATCACTGCATTAAGATGAGTGAATCCGTAAACGTGTTCGTGACCATTTCTTTTTCCTCACTCCCTGGCTTCTTCAACAGGAGCAAGTGCAGGAGGTGGGCAGCGAGCGACGGTAGACAAGGGCCCTGTTCAAGGCCCGCTCACTCTGCCCAGGGCGGCCCTGAAGTATGACAGACGATGGTGTATTTACCGTCGCTGTATTTACCGCGTTCGTATATCATGGCAAGTCAAATGTCAGACGCCATCTTGCTACCTCAGATGATTTGTGTTGGGAATTTACGTTGTGGATTAATTTTAATCCTTTCGAACAACTAATTAAGGGGTGTCGGTGAGCCAGCCTGTCTGAGAGCAGTGAGTTGTCTCTCTTTAGCGAGATCTTCTTTCGTCAACATGATTAGTTTTTCCGCTGACATACTCTACTGGCTACTCAGGTTGATGAGTAGCCTGGTGGCTCCTCATGTTGATGAGCGGCCAGGCTCCTTTTGTTGATGAGAGACCTGGCTCCTTTTGTTGATGAGCAGCCAGTCTCCATTTGTTGATGAGCGGCCTGGCTCTTCTTGTTGATGAGTGGCGAGCTGGCAGGGAAGAGATACCTAATGGGACGGAAGTAGATTACGAGGATAGTAATTGATTTTTTACTGTCGAGCATTGGCAACAAACAGTCGCAGTGATACTGTTGTCCTCGCCATCGCAGCCAGTCGCAGTGACTGTTGTCCTCACCATCGTAACCGGTCGCAGTGACACTGTTGTCCCCACTATCGCAACCGGTCCCAGTTAAACTGTTGTCCTCACCATCGCTACCAGCCGCAGGGACACTGTTGTCCTCGCCATCGCAACCGGTTGCAGTGCCTCTGTTGTCCTCACCATCGCAACCAGTCGCAGTGACATTGTTGTCCTCACCATCGCAACCAGTCACAGTGAAACTGTTGTCCTCACTATCGCTACCAGCCGCAGGGACACTGTTGTCCTCACCATCACAACCAGTCGCAGTGACACTGTTGTCCTTACCATCGCAACCAGTCGCAGTGACACTGTTGTCCTCACCATCGCAACCAGTCGCAGTGACACTGTTGTACTCACCATCGCAACCAGTCGGAGTGACACTGTTGTCCTCACCATCGCAACCAGTCGCAGTGACACTGTTGTCCTCACCATCGCAACCAGTCGCAGTGACACTGTTGTCCTCACCATCGCAACCAGCCACTGTGACATTGTTGCTCTCACCATCACAACCAGTCACAGTGACACTGTTGTCCTCACCATCGCAACCACTCGCAGTGACACTGTTGCCCTCACCATCGCAACCAGTCGCAGTGACACTGTTGTCCTCACCATCGCAACCAGTCGCAGTGACTATGTTGTCCTCACCATCGTAACCAGTCGCAGTGACTATTTTGTCCTCACCATCGCAACCAGTCGCAGTGACACTGTTGTCCTCGTCATTGGAAAAGTTGAAATTTAAACGGTCAGTGGTGAGCATCGATGTATTTTCCGAACGAAACGATACTGATACATCGATACATGCAAATAGCTTAGGCGATAACAATATACCAAGCCATCTGTAACGCAGAGAGCGGTACCGATACTTTTCATGGATTAATTTGAATTATTTTGATAACTCGTTTTTTGTGTAGAAAAGGGATTGCTATTTACCGCTTGGGGCCTTTGGTTTGTACAACGAACAGTTGAGCTGGTTTATTCATCGGTGTGTTGGTACAGAGGGACGTCTTCAGCTGGAGGTAACTTTAGCCAGCAGCGTGGCTGTAATATTGCTAGTGTGAATGCATGTCTGTAGATAACATGTCAGCCTGGCGAGCAGCGTTCCTGTAATAATGCTAGTGTGAATGCATGTCTGTAGGTAACATGTCAGCTTGGCGAGCAGCGTTCCTGTAATAATGATAGTGTGAATGCATGTCTGTAGGTATCATGTCAGTCTAGCAAGCAGCGTTGCTGTAATCATGCTATTATGAATGCATGTCTCTGTAGGTAACATGTCAGCCTGGCGAGCAGCGTTCCTGTAATAATGCTAGTGTGAATGCATGTCTGTAGATAACATGTCAGCCTGGCGAGCAGCGTCCCTGTAATAATGCTAGTGTGAATGCATGTCTGTAGATAACATGTCAGCCTGGCAAGCAGCGTTCCTGTAATAATGCTAGTGTGAATGCATGTCTGTAGGTAACATGTCAGCTAGGTGAGCAGCGTTCCTGTAATAATGATAGTGTGAATGCATGTCTGTAGGTATCATGTCAGTCTAGCAAGCAGCGTTGCTGTAATAATGCTATTGTGAATGCATGTCTCTGTAGGTAGCATGTCAGCCTGGCGAGCAGCGTTCCTGTAATAATGCTAGTGTGAATGCATGTCTCTGTAGGTAACATGTCAGCCTGGCGAGCAGCGTTCCTGTAATAATGCTAGTGTGAATGCATGTCTGTAGATAACATGTCAGCCTGGCGAGCAGCGTTCCTGTAATAATGCTAGTGTGAATGCATGTCTGTAGGTATCTTGTCAGTCTAGCAAGCAGCGTTGCTGTAATAATGCTAGTGTGAATACATGTCTGTAGGTAACATGTCAGCCTGGCGAGCAGCGTTCCTGTAATAATGCTAGTGTGACTGCATGTCTCTAGGTAACATGTCAGCCTAGCGAGCAGTGTTCCTGTAATAATGCTAGTGTGAATACATGTCTGTAGGTAACATGTCAGCCTAGCGAGCAGCGTTCCTGTAATAATGCTAGTGTGAATACATGTCTCTGTAGGTAACATGTCAGCCTGGCGAGCAGCGTTCCTGTAATAATGTTAGTGTGAATACATGTCTCTAGGTAACATGTCAGCCTAGCGAGCAGCGTTCCTGTAATAATGCTAGTGTGAATACATGTCTCTGTAGGTAACATGTCAGCCTGGCGAGCAGCGTTCCTGTAATAATGCTAGTGTGAATACATGTCTCTAGGCAACATGTCAGCCTAGCGAGCAGCGTTCCTGTAACAATGCTAGTGTGACTGCATGTCTCTGTAGGTAACATGACAGCCTGGCGAGCAGCGTTCCTGTAATAATGCTAGTGTGAATACATGTCTCTGTAGGTAACATGTCAGCCTAGCGAGCAGCGTTCCTGTAATAATGCTAGTGTGACTGCATGTCTCTGTAGGTAACATGACAGCATAGGTTGAATGTGGATGATGATTGTTGCCATCGCATGTTGAGGCCAGTCTTTTTGTCCCTGACCAGAATTTTGACGCGTTTTGTAGTGACGATATCATCTCTTACAGAAGGCTAAAGACGGTTATTGTTAACCGACGGCTATTGCCTACCGCCGGTTATTGCTTATTGACAATAATCATCCAATATGTAGGGTGGCCCGGGTGTTATGGGAACCGTTTAAGAGGAGGAATGAACGAATTCGAACTTATTCAAGTGAATAATTTAAACAAAAAAGAACATGTCGTCTCATAATTTTTGGCATCATTGGTTTATATTTCCGCAGCCAGAAAAATTATTTAGATACAAAATTTGTGTTCGTTCATGTTGGTTATGATTGATTCCGTTTAGCGTGAATATGTGCCAGTGATAAATATATGT
>SDVV010017416.1:0-13993 GCA_016164225.1 Gammarus roeselii | reverse complement strand
TCATAAATGTACTTTTTCTATTATTTGAACAAGAACTTTAGAATCAGAGAAAGCGGATAAATGAATGGTCCAAAGGAATGTTTTTTTATACAGTGTCGACCAACCTAATTACATCATCCATTATCAAGGAACGTTACTAACGAAGCGGATAAGCCGCGACAGCAAACTATAACAAATGATGAAAACCGGCACAATTAATTTCTGACATAAGAAGAAATGTTTAGCCAGATGGAGTTATTGTTATAATCCAAGATTCCATCAAGAGAATATTCACATCCTACAATATAATCGCGATCGATGGATACGTCCACTGAAGTGCTTGAGGGTCCGAGTACATCCCTCGTCTTGGAGGTTGATGGGTTACAAGCGTTTTAGAAGGGCTTATGAGTGTAAAAAGACAACAAGAGGACTATGGGCCCAAACAAAGTTACCTTTTGATAGCAAGAGGATGAGTTTTGCAGTAGAACGTCAGGATTTCATGTGTTATTTCTGTTTTTAAAACATCAAGAAAGGGAACGGCTTAGCTATTTATTTGCGATTTGTGTAGAACTTATCGAGGGCGACTTAAACGTTTCGATGGTATTGCTGTTTACAACCTCCGCTGGAAGTTTGTTCCATTCTTCGACAACTCTATACGTGAAGAAATTGCGCGTGATGTCGAGTGAGCAACGTTTCCCAACGATTTTGTATCCATTGTTCCTAGTCACTCAGTTTGTAACTAGAGTGAAAGGGCTTGCTCTGTCGACATTTTCCTTACCCTTCATAATCTTCCACACTTCAATCATATCGCCTCTGACTCGACGTTTCTCTAGCGAATAAAGATTGAGTTCACGTAGCTTGTCTTCGTACGATTCATTCCGCAGCGAAGGGATGAGTTTGGTAGCTCTACGTTGAACCTTCTTTAATTAAATAACACCTTTTCTAAGATACGGAGACCAGAATTGAACGTAATACTCGAGATGCGGTCTAACGTGACCATACTGTTCCTGCTTCTATATGAGATGGTGCGGGATATCACACTTTGCATTTGGTTGCATTTCTTGGTAGCATAGCTACATTACTTGTTACAGTATAAGTCGTTACTGATGATGACACACGAATCTCTCTCTTCGGTTACTGGAATTAGTTTATTTCCGGATGTTGAGTATTCGTGTTTTAGGTTATGAGGACCTTTGTGCATAACTTTACATATGCCTGATGGTCGGCCTGCTCTCCGAACTGGAAGCGCTTCATAGGAGCTAGGCGGAAGGGGTCTGTAAATTAGGTTCAGGATCGGAAAATGGTCGTCCGCAGGGGTGCAACTTACGTTGCGGTCTAGTTAGATCCCGGAGCACGCGTTCATCCGTTCGGAACGCAGATCTCAGAGCCCGCGTTTATACGTTTGGTACGCAGATGACATTAGATTTCAGTGTAAACTACATGGGTTGTTTTTGTCGTAGTTGATTGATTAGACTGGCATGAGTACTTCATGACTCTAGGATGGCCACTCAGCTGATTACTGTTTGCAAAAGCCTTTAATCGATGTATACCTTGCGATGATAGGCTTTGAAATATAAAAGGAAAGATGCATAAAAAAGGAACTATATATCTGAACTAATGAAAAATATCCAAATTTGAATAAATGCAAACACTTTAAATTATGTATTTCATTTCATTAAAACAAGACAACAGAAGGAAAATTCAGGATTGTGAAAAAAAGTTAGCGTCTACGACTTGAGATATTAATAGTTCGAAAAACGTCGCATGATTGCAGTAGTCCGCATGTTATGTTTGCTGGAAAACTGTACGAGGAAACCCGAACAGCCAAGAAATGTAAAATTCAAATTTCAAAGAGAATCTTTACATAAAATAGTGATACCCATCAAAAGGTTTCGAATTATACATCTGAGCGTCCCAAACCTTTTCGAATTACTGACACATCATTATACTGAAAAATAACGGCACTTTGTATAACAATATGTTTCCCCGCCGGGGCTGGGAGGCATAATAGGCTTCTTGTAAAATACCAAAACAATATCATGTTGCGTTTCCTCACGCTCCGAATGCGTCTTACGCTGCAAACAAAACATGTCTCTAAAATAGCCCTTGTACTAGGTTCCCAATAACAGCAAGCTCAATAACAGCAGTATAAATAACATCAGAGTTATGACACGTGACAATGCTGAAAAGGAGTGTCAGAGAGTTCGAGTAGGATCGAGTAGGAGTATTCGCCTCTTCGTTTTAAGAGTATGCATTGGAAGAGAGAACAGTCTTGGCAATAACGATCTACTTTTCACAAGCCACGAGAGAATGATGTTAGTACATGGAATTAAAAGAAGTGAATTTTACCCACACTGGAGGAACGTTAGTAACATCAGCAACATGTTGCTGCAGAAGCCAACAAACATCAGCGGCGCCATGCATCAGCAGCAGCGACCCTGGCTTAGGTCAACATCGTGCGCTAGCAGAATGATCTATGCGAACACCAACTAGTGCAACAACAAGTAGCTACAATAGCAGGGGGTGCAGAACATGCCTGGGCACGTGCTCTGTAGCTACAGTGCTGACGGTGGTGAAGGCGGCGGTGGACCACTGTACTGTGCTGACGGTGGTGAAGGCGGCGGTGGACCACTGTACTGTGCTGACGGTGGTGCTGACGGTGGTGAAGGCGGCGGTGGACCACTGTACTGTGCTGACGGCGGTGCTGACGGTGGTGAAGGCGGCGGTGGACCACTGTACCGTGCCTCGGGCCCTGCACTACAGGATAGTGAGGGATGTACTGCAGAGCGGCCGGTGTCAAACAACTATCAGACCTGGCGGTGCAGAAGGGAGTAACTGGCTTGGGAATGTCGAGTAGGTCCAGGAAACTTGCTATGAAATGAAATTATTAAGCCCAGCGATATATCAATGTGCGTCATCGATTCAGAAATACATGAAGGACCGCTTAACATTTGCCAAGTCAAACGCAAAATATTGCTGATTGAAAAACTTTCAAAAGAAGACCACAAGATAGTAGCAGAGCTTGAAATATAATGTAGGTTTACCGATAAAAGTCAGCGAAAATTGTGATCGACGGGTATGAGAAAGGGAAAAGAAGAGGTGAAGAGATGAGGAGAAGAGAGGAGGGAAAGTTAATAAGGAACGACCTCTAACCCGCCTGGAAAAGAATATAATTCTGACCGCGACGAGGGGAGTTGGGTGCAATAGAGCAGGTAATGCACACCTGTTCTGAGAGATGAACACCACCAGAACAGTCACAGCGATAAGTCATGGTAGAAAATGGAGAATTGTACATGGTTGCCTCGATAATTTTCAATAGCGGTTGACGTAAATCAGGTCATCGACTGGTTGCGCGTGTAGAACATGTCAGGACTCGCTTTAGTTGTTTTCAGCGGAGTATCATTTACTTCTCTCAAATTATTGCTTTGCATGATTCGCGTCCGAGCAAAATAAAATATTAAGCACTTACCAATATTAATTGAATATGAACTTTTGCCGGCGCCTACTGTCATTGCTGTCCATTTGAATGCCAGCGGTTCCTGCATTGGCAAGAGGACCCAAGCAACGGATGGATTCATTCTTTCCCTCAGTGGAATTTTACTCCCAGCAGGTTACTGGCATACAAACCCAATTATAGACTTAATGTTAATCGACCTTTACATTATCCACTACAGCTACTTGAATTTTGTAGAGTATTTACTCAAAAATATCGTTTAACTGTATTGGTAATAATATATTCATATAATTCCTTCCTCTTTCTATACCACTTCTCCGTATAGTTTCTCTCAAGACTGTCAGCGTCACTGGGCGATGTTTCTTTTTTTAATTGTTCACAGACGCACATTTCCTACTGTCTAGTGATGCTGCCTGCTGTCTAGTGATGCTGCCTGCTGTCTAGTGATGCTGCCTGCTGTCTAGTGATGCTGCCTGCTGTCTAGTGATGCTGCCTGCTGTCTAGTGATGCCGCCTGCTGTCTAGAGATGCTGCCTGCTGTCTAGTGATGCTGCCTGCTGTCTAGTGATGCTGCCTGCTGTCTAGTGATGCTGCCTGCTGTCTAGTGATGCTGCCAGCTGTCCAGTGATGCTGCCTGCTGTCTAGTGATGCTGCCTGCTGTCTAGTGATGCTGCCTGCTGTCTAGTGATGCTGCCTGCTGTTTAGTGATGCTGCCTGCTGTCTAGTGATGCTGCCTGCTGTCTAGTGATGCTGCCTGCTGTCTAGTTATGCTGCCTGCTGTCTAGTGATGCTGCCTGCTGTCTAGTGATGCCGCCTGTTGTCTTGTTATGCTGCCTGCTGTATAGTGATGCTGCCTGCTGTCTAGTGATGCTGCCTGCTGACTAGTGATGCTGCCTGCTGTATAGTGATGCTGCCTGCTGTCTAGTGATGCTGCCTGCTGTCTAGCGATGCTGCCTGCTGTCTAGCGATGCTGCCTGCTATCTAGCGATGCTGCCTTCTGTCTAGTGATGCTGCCTGCTGTCTTCTAGTGATGCTGTTTTCACTTGATAAATTTAGTCAGTGCGAGCAGAAATTCGTGAAAAGTATCAGATCCTTCACGCTCTATATCTCTTGGATCATCAGCCAGATTTGTGTGATACATTCCGATGGTTTCTTGCTGTACAAATGTGGAATTTCATGTTCAATTGTCGTTAAAAACATTGCGGTTAGTGCACCAAACCTCACGTGATTGATGAAATGTTACCAGCGTGCAGGACATTCTTTACTGCTTTCTTTAAATGTCAGTGAAAACAGTGCATAGACATGTGAGCAGTGCATTGAGGTGTAAACAGTGTATAGACATGTAAGCAGTGCATTGAGGTGTAAACAGTGTATAGACATGTAAGCAGTGCATTGAGGTGTAAACAGTGTATAGACATGTAAGCAGTGCATTGAGGTGTAAACAGTGTATAAACATGTAAGCAGTGTATTGAGGTGTATACAGTGTATAGACATGTAAGCAGTGCATTGAGGTGTAAACAGTGCATAGACATGTGAGCAGTGCATTGAGGTGTAAACAGTGTATAGACATGTAAGCAGTGCATTGAGGTGTAAACAGTGTATAGGCATGTAAGCAGTGTATTGAGGTGTAAACAGTGCATAGACATGTAAGCAGTGCATTGAGGTGTAAACAGTGTATAGACATGTAAGCCGTGCATTGAGGTGTAAACAGTGTATAGACATGTAAGCAGTGCATGGAGGTGTAAACAGTCTATAGACATGCAAGCAGTGTATTGAGGTGTAAACAGTGTATAGACATGTAAGCAGTGTATTGAGGTGTAAACAGTGTATAGACATGTAAGCAGTGTATTGAGGTGTAAACAGTGTATAGACATGTTAACGGTGTATTGAGGCGTAAACAGTGCATAGACATGTAAACAGTGTATTGAGGTGTAAACAGTGTATAGACATGTTAACAGTGTATTGAGGTGTAAACAGTGCATAGACATGTAAACAGTGTATTGAGGTGTAAACAGTGTATAGACATGTAAGCAGTGTATTGAGGTGTAAACAGTGTATATACATGTAAGCAGTGTATTGAGGTGTAAACAGTGTATAGACATGTTAACAGTGTATTGAGGTGTAGACAGTGTATAGACATGTAAGCAGTGTATTGAGGTGTAAACAGTGTATAGACATTTTAACAATGTATTGAGGTGTAAACAGTGTATAGACATGTAAGCAGTGAATTGAGGTGTAAACAGTGTAAAGACATGTAAGCAGTGTATTGAGGTGTAAACAGTGCATAGCCATGTAAGCAGTGTATTGAGGTGTAAACAGTGTATAGACATGTAAGCAGTGTATTGAGGTGTAAACAGTGTATAGACATGTTAACAGTGTATTGAGGTGTAAACAGTGTATAGACATGTTAACAGTGTATTGAGGTGTAAACAGTGTATAGACATGTTAACAGTGTATTGAGGTGTAAACAGTGTATAGACATGTAAGCAGTGCATTGAGGTGTAAACAGTGTATAGACATGTAAACAGTGTATTGAGGTGTAAACAGTGTATAGACATGTAAGCAGTGTATTGAGGTGTAAACAGTGTATAGACATGTAAGCAGTGCATTGAGGTGTAAACAGTGTATAGACATGTAAACAGTGTATTGAGGTGTAAACAGTGTATAAACATGTAAGCAGTGCATTGAGGTGCAAACAGTGTCTAGACATGTAAGCAGTGTATTGAGGTGTAAACAGTGTTTAGACATGTAAGCAGTGCATTGAGGTGTAAACAGTGTATAGACATGTAAGCAGTGTATTGAGGTGTAAACAGTGTATAGACATGTAAGCAGTGTATTGAGGTGTAAACAGTGTAAAGACATGTAAGCAGTGTATTGAGGTGTAAACAGTGTATAGACATGTAAGCAGTGTATTGAGGTGTAAACAGTGTATAGAAATGTAAACAGTGTATTGAGGTGTAAACAGTGTATAGACATGTAAGCAGTGTATTGAGGTGTAAACAGTGTATAGACATGTAAGCAGTGTATTGAGGTGTAAACAGTGTATAGACATGTAAACAGTGTATTGAGGTGTAAACAGTGTATAGACATGTAAGCAGTGTATTGAGGTGTAAACAGTGTATAGACATGTAAACAATGTATTGAGGTGTAAACAGTGTATAGACATGTAAGCAGTGTATTGAGGTGTAAACAGTGTATAGACATGTAAGCAGTGCATTGAGGTGTAAATTGTGTATAGAAATGTAAGCAGTGTATTGAAGTGTAAACAGTGTATAGACATGTAAGCAGTGTATTGAGGCGTAAACAGTGTATAGACATGTAAGCAGTGTATTGAGGTGTAAACAGTATATAGACATGAAAGCAGTGTATTGAGGTGTAAACAGTGTATATACATGTAAACAGTGTATTGAGGTGTAGACAGTGTATATACATGTAAGCAGTGTATTTAGGTGTAAACAGTGTATTGACATGTAAACAGTGTATTGAGGTGTAGACAATGTATAGACAGGTAAGCAGTGTTTAAATATGTTTACAGTATATGGGCATGCATGTAAACAGTGCATAGACATGTAAACAGTGCATATAAATGTTTTCAGTATATGGGCATGTAAACAGTGTATAGACATGTAAACAGTGTGAAAATGTATACAGTTTATGGGCATGTAAACAATGCATATACATGCAAACAGTGAATAGACGCTTAGATTAAATTCGATCTCCAACTGGGGCTCTGACGTGAGTCTTTGTGAGCGCCCCGTAGGTCGCGACAGACATACAATTGGTGAATAGACATGTAAACTGTGTATAGACATGCATGTGAGTTAACATTACCTTATAATCTTGAGATCTTCAATTCAATGTAATATTTTCTTTCATGCATGTACATATACAGACTAAGGGTCGAAACCCTGGGAAGAGAAGCACAGGTCCGGCCAGGATCCCACAATACACAGTGTCAGAAACAGGGCCGCCGGACAGCTTTTCTTGGTTTATCCAAGCTCTGTCATATTTGCTGATCTCTCTCCCACCAACGACCGTTTCTCAACGAGACACCAATGTCGAGGAAGTGCATCAGGGTCGCCTCAAACTCATAAACTCACAATCATTCTTCTCTCGCAACCGCCAAACTGAGGTCTCTCCCCACTAGAGCCCGGTTCCGGTCATCCATAATCACGTCTTCCTCCAGGTCTACGCCCACTCACCTACCATCATGATGAACTAGAACAGTGCAGAAACAATCAAAAAGAAAAGTGGAATGTACTGAAAATATTTGTTTCCTACAAAAAAAAATATCACCTCGCCTACTTATGTTAATCCTCAGGCAACCTCGGAGAAGTTTAACAACTACTTCGCTGGAGTTGGAAACAGGTTTTTGAAGAGGTAACCCAGGAAGCTTATCATGGATTATAGAGCGACGCTTCAGATACATTGAGTCCAGAAGCTTTTGATGGAGGCAGTGACCAAGCAGCAAACGTCAAATGGAAACCAAAGCAAGTATCGCAATACGAAGTGAAACGAGCTGTATTTGCCTTGAAGAACATTAATTCCACATAAATAGATGGTTTAGCCCTACAGTTACTGAAAGACAGCCTAAAAGTTACCTTGCCCTAGATCAGTCAAGTTATGAACTTCTCTATGGCAAGTGAAACTTTTCAGGAGATCTGGAAGCGTGCAATCATAAAAGCAATTCATAAATCTGAGGACAAGAATGAACCATCCAACTTTAGACCAGTCAGCCTTCTGCTTCTGTCTTATCCAAAACTCTAGAAAAGGTAATATCTATCCAATTGATTGATTACCTTCAATCGAACAAGCTGTTCAATGACTGCCAGTATGCTTATCGGCGAAAACTGTCAACTGAAGACGCACATATGAGCATCACTGAAGATATGTACAAAACCTTTGATGAAAGGTGGGCTTGGATTTGTTCTACTAGACATAATATCATAGTTGGTTTTGTAATTTGTTATAGATTTGAATAGGTATCGTAGAAAAAATAACATTATTCTCATGAACACAGTGTTAAATGTCAGATATTTTCGGTATGCCTGTTATGCTCGTATACGATCTTAGTCATGAACCAGATCACGTAGGATATTGGTGTAGGATTTATCATCTGGGTGCGGTTAGATCAATCGTATATAATAGTTAATCAGTGCCGGTTAGAGTAGAGTAGCGAAACTTACTTAGCCATTTATGCTGTTATACGCTTTTGAGCGGTTATCATAGGAATATATCGGTAATAGGTATAAATTAGCCGATTTTCATGGAATGTTGGGTATAAAATACGCTTAATTGGATGTAATGATCCAAAATATTGATATGTTTTTCCTCTCGACACTGGATTTGGCTTCGGTTCCATGTCTTCTTGGAGAATCAGTACCGGATTTGTGTTAAGTGTTAATGTTAAAATTCTCCAATAATTTTAATGTACATCTCAATTATGTTATCCACTCGCATGCCTTTACTAGATGTTTATTCCCGCAAGTCTTACTTTTATAAATGTTTGTTAGACGTTTACAGTTGTACACTTAGAAGTTATTGATTATTTCAGGCTTTGTTATGAGATTGTGTTCCAATTCAGAATATCTACTTATTTGAGCGTTCACAATATCCACTGTAGCATTTTTCACTAAAGGTTTGTGATAATGGCCGTAGACCTAACTCATCCTAACCTAATCTAACCAAGGATTTTTTTCCTTCGGTTTTCATACTTCTTATGTTAGGTATTTCTTCATTGATTTAAGCTTTATTCTTATCAAATCTATCCACTGACTCTGTAGTTTTACTAATCTTTAGCAGATTGTGTGCCTACATATATATATGTTTATCACTTTTCTTGTTACAAGTCCAGTAATATCGACTAGTTTCAAGTAATGTTAGGTGATCGCTCGTTAGTAGACTGTCGAGTTCAAAACGTTTATGTAAGCTTCCCGCATATGTCAGTGATTGTTACGAGTGTTAAAGCGTTAGCAAGTTTTATGTACGGTTTTACTGTTGAAATAAGATTTTTGTTGTAATGTTAGATGTTTTGCTCCTACTATTTTCGTCTATTATAACGAATATTGAATAAATCCACTCCAACACATTTACCACAGATCTGTTATGTAAGGTCAGCAGTCAACAAGATCCAGGATATAAATCATGTCTTAGGTACATACTGTAATTAGCAAAAATATATCAATGTACCACAACATAGATCAAATAACAATGAATGCAAAATGGGTTGCCATACACTGCCAATTACATTAATACATAGGCAACCAAATCTATTCTAACCATGAGTTATGTATTTTTATTCAAGTTTGATGCTTATGTTTGATATTCATATGTATGAAACTCTCCACTTGGGCTGTATGTTTAACATTTCAAAAGCAGTTTGAATACATTTCTTCAATTTGATCCAATAAATATCCTTTTGCAGATGTTTAGGTTCCAGAAATTTTATCGTAATCTCCATTACATGTTTGGATGACACTCAGCATGTAGGTTCCAAAGGAACAAATTCACTTCAATTTGTTGCACTTTTTATTGTGGATCAGTTTCACGCGATATTATGTTCAAAGATCTAGTCATCCTAACCAACTTAACTAATAGTTATATATTTTCATTCAAGTTTGATGGTTATGTATAATATTTAGTCATTATTTTGTGCGAGGTACATATCAAATCCCCTCCACAAGGCTCTATTTACAGCAACTTTTTTTGAATGTCACACACCAGGTACACACTTACACGCTTTGTACGCATATATAGGGCCGGTCACGGTATAATGACGGTGTATACAGGGGTCAATACCGGCACAATGTAGACACATAAACACATTTGTATGCATATACAGTGTCGGTCAACATTTGTAGCATTCTACCTCTGATCTATGTTTTTTCCATTAGAACAAAGTCCCTTGTTTTTGTTACAAGTTATTTAATATGAACCAGCTTCACGTCAGGTTAGGTGAAAAGAACTCAATCATCTTAACCTAACCTAACCTTTCCTAACCAAAAAATATTTATGATCGATCGACTTTTCGTGCGTACATATGATACTTTTTCTTCGATTTATGATGTATTCATATCCATCTTCTCCACTTGCCTCTACATTTTGATTCTATCATTTGCAGTTTTCATATTCATTTCCAATTTTGACCAAGCAATTTTTCGTCCAGTTTCAGATGCAAATTACATCGTTTGTTTTGATTGTTATACCTTTTTCATATGATCTTATTTTTTACATGTTATTTGCACCCATCAAAACCTAACCTGACCTTATGTACGGTATTCAGCCATTGTTATATACATATGAAGCCCTCCAAACGACTCTAAATATCACTTTAACATACAGGTTATTTATTTCGTTGTCATTCTCAACCCATTTTAGTTAGCAGAGAGGACCCATTTTCAAACTTGGATGGATTGAATGCTACAAGTAACTCAAATTTGTACCCAGTTTCATACAAACGGACACATGGTCTCACACCATGTTTTTTTTATTTTACTTCAATATCTCCACTTGGGCTCTACAACCTTTGACGACTTGCATCTCTGATTTACCTTTTCTTTCCTATAATTTTCAAATTCTTGACGATGACTACGTTTCAATGTCTGATCGGATTCTGATTTATATCCTACCAATCTGTAACACATCTAAATCATTTACCTCGAGATAGGTTTCTGGCATCATTTCACGCCCTAATGCATATTTTTCTACTGATTTCGACAATTCGATGTTCCCTCTGACTGACACGATGTTTGCAATTCATTACATTACTTTTGAGTTTAGAATATTATAAACATTTCATTGAGGGCTTACATAGTTTTATTAGTATTTATTAGTATTAATTACAGACCTTGCTGGCAACATCAATGATATCTACCTCGTTTTTTTTATTTGAAACAGCATTGTTCGTACATCCAACCATACCCATCATCGCTATATTTCAGTTTTTCTCAAAATCCATCATATAATCCAGCATATCTTTGTTGCGAATACCGAAGGCTGTTCCGTGCCATTGAGTCCACAAATGTAGTTCTTCTTCTTCTTGAACCTTAATTATTTGAATCTTCTCAAATTCAATATCATTCTGTTCTTCGTCAATGAGGAATTGTTGCATACCTTACATATTTTCTTTGGTTCTTAGGTAAAATCCGTTTCCCACTACCTCAGCTTTATCACAGTCATGATTATTTTCCACTTGGATCATATCTATTTCGAGATTTGCTTTCTTTATTCCCCTAATCTTTGTTACATACGACTGTAACGCGTCGACATCAGTTACCCAAAGCCGACTTCCTTTTTCCTGCATCCATATATGAATGATATCTCCCAATTTTTTTATTTTTGTTTCTCCCATTCTAAGATAACTGATATTTTCAACACTAGTCAATATTTGTTCGATTCAATTCATATCATCATCGGAGATTTCTTCTTCCAACACTTGTAAATAAACTTTGAGATACGAATAGTTATTTTTGTTTATTCTATGACGTAACGTATGTCTCCGCGTGACCTCAACGTAACACTGACTTCATTCTCGGTATGCAGCTAGCTATTATAAGTTGATTATATGTTCTTTTTCGCAAAAACATTAGGCCTAACATTACTCGCCTAAGTCATCAACTGTGTATGTATGTATGTGTATAGGACTATGTACGTATGTGCATGTGTATGTTCAAGCGTATGTGCGTGTTACATGAGATAAAAAATGTTTGACAAACTTTTAAAATTCAAAATTCTAATAAAATCTCAAATTTTCGAAGGATAACACCATACTTAAATAGCTAAGTTATCATTTCAAACCACCGACTTGGCTCTGTCATCCCTCGAAAACATAAAATTTGGTTAGATTAGGTTAGGATGTGTTAGGCTTACATCCATTATCACAAACATTTAGTGAAAATTGCTACAGTGGATATTGTGAACGCTCAAATAAGTTAGATATTCTGAATTGGAACACAATCTCATAACAAAGCCTGAATTAATCAATAACTTCTAAGTGTACAGCTGTAAACGTCTTACAAACGTTTATAAAAGTAATACTTGCGGGAATAAACATCTAGTAAAGACATGCGAGCAGATAACATAATTGAGATGTACATTAAAATTATTGAAGAATTTTAACACTAACACTCAACACAAATCCGGTACTGATTCTCCAAGACGACATGGAACCGAAGCCAAATCCAGTGTCGGGAGGAAAAACATATCAACATTTTGGATCATTACGTCCAATTAAGTGTATTTTATACCCAACGTTCCATGAAATTCGGCGAATTTATACCTAGTACAGATATATTCCTATGATAACCGTTCAAAAGCGTATGACAGCATAAATAGCTAAGTAAGGTCCCCTACTCTGCCCTAACCGACAATGATTAACTTCTATATACGATTTATCTAACCGCATCTAGATGATAAATCCTACACCAATATCCTACGTGATCTGGTTCATGACTAAGATCGTATACTAACATAACAGCCATACCGAAAATATTTGACATTTAACACTATAATGAATAGCAGCTTGTCAGATAACCTCTCTAACAAATACACGGAAGTTAAGAGTGACGTCCACAAGAACTAACAAATCACGTTAAACTTGGACGAACTCCAAATGACATCCAAAGAGTGTAAGCCCACCTCAACACCAGGACCTCTCCATCCAGTAAGTCGTTACACTATACACTTGCTAGGGTTCAATGACGAAATCTCCACAAAGGTGCAGTACGGACATACACCACGTAAACATACAATCCTATGATTATCATGGAAAAAAATCATACAACATCAACAACAACAACTAAAAAAATAGCCAAATAAGATTCTCTACTCTGCTCTAATTCACGTTAAAACTGTAATACATTATGGTATCCAGCATAGTAAATCGGTCTACTTACACAAAATATGCATAAACACAACGAGGTTTTGCCAATGGGACTCTCTAACTCCTCCTTAACATTGAAGTATGGTTCTATAATAAACATTCAATAAGCTAACAGCAAGTCCAAGTTTGTAGCAACTGGGATCTTCTATATCCATAATAACCCAGGCAGACATTGTACCAGGATGTAAAAATATAAATAAAACACTAAAATAAACTACATGTAACTAAATTATACCAGAAATAATGTTCTACATTGCAGATACAAACGTAATATATGCCGATAATGTATTAAATACCCAATACCTTGCATCGAAGATGTAAACTGTGCAGAGAACATAAAAAACTGAAAGACACATACTAAAACTCTCGAGTTATAACAAAGTAAGAAGATCAAGCTCGACCATACCCAAAACATACATTAAAAACCTTGACGAACGAGGAAAAAAGCATGTAACCGAGCAAACAACTGACTTGAATAAGATACCAGGACATGCGGGGAACATACGCTGAAACCTATAGTAAATGGTGTGGAATACTTCTACACGAACACGCTACAGTACATACAAAATCTGATGAAATCACTCTCCAACCAAGTCCAAAAACAGGGTTAAATCAACATTTTTTTAACTAAGGTAACCACGGCTTATGCGAAACAGAATGTTATAAATATATATATATATA
>SDVV010017415.1:0-13994 GCA_016164225.1 Gammarus roeselii | reverse complement strand
ATATACTATTAAAAAAAAATCAATCCTATACATACTGCCAACCTGCTATGTGCCAGGCCAACATTTATTGCGGATATGCCAATTAAATAAACTCTAACAATAATTCATTCAATAATACATACCCTTTAAAGTGAAATAGGGCGTGCTAAAACTCCCGTAGATATTTTATGAAATGTAGTGATACATTTTGAAAATAGGCCACCACTCACACCTGAGTAGTGATTTAATTTTAGAAATATATCACTGGTTTGAAAAAGCAGTGATACGATTTTAAAAACGTATCACATATAACTACTGTTGGAGCAAGTGCGTGAACGGGCTGGTAGAAGAGTGAAGAGAGTGGTCAGAAGTGCCAAGAGAAACAAGGGAAAAAATGTTGCTAAATCGGCCAAGCCCAACCCAAAAGGATTCTATGGCCATGTGATAGAGAGACGTGTTGTTCGTGTCAGCATTGGCCCTCTGCGAAATAGTGCAGGTGATCTAAAATTATCCGATGCAGACATGTCTATGATACTCATCGAATACTTTGTAACCGTCTTCACAGATGAGAATATTAATAATATTCCAAAAGTTGAACTGCCTGGACAGATGCAAGCGTTGGATTTTTTCAATGAGTAACCGAGATATACGACGAAAGCAAAATTGTCGACCTTATTTATCTTGACTTTCAAAAATCGTTTGATAAGTTCCCACATGAACGCCTTCTGAAAAAAGTGAATGCGCTTGGGATAACTGGAAACATGTCCAGGGGGCTTCAAAATTGACTCATGGGCCGCAAGCAACGAGTCTGTGTCGGCCAAGGAAAACTAAGTGGGCTGCGGTAACTTCAGGAGTACCCCAGAGCAGTGTTCCTGGGCTCCTGCTTTTCATAATTTACATAGAAGACCTCGACACCAACATCGTTACCAAGTTATCAAAGGTTGCTGACGACACTAAATTCTGTCACTAAGCGGACTGTGAGCAAGATCGCATAACTATCGAATAAGGTCTTAGTTAGCTACGGGCTGGTCTTATAAGTGGCAAAGATCTTGAATATTGAAAATGCTCTGTTATGCTCATTGGGTCACAAAATCAAAATTCTGCTTAGGTGATGGCAGACCAGCATTTGACTGAAGTCGACCAACGACGAGAGCTTGGAATGATAATAACCAAAGATCTGAGGTGGAAAAACTAAGTGGATGCTAGCTACAAGAAAGGCAATACAGTCCTTGGCTTTATATCCGGAAACTTCCACTACAAGCCCTGCGGCATCGTTCTTCCGTTTTATACTTCATTCGCCAGGCCTAAAATATATTTTGCAGTATAATTTTGGTAACCTCAGCAAAGAGAGGATGTTGGCGAAATGGATAGGGTTCAGCACTGAGCAACAAAAGTGAGAGAAGACGACATAGAGGTCAGTTAACAGGAATCTTCAAATACCTAAATGAGTCTACTAGAGGTTGCTCTGAGGACAACTCCGACCAAGGAACAGAAATAATGAATAAAAACTGCAGCTAAAACCATTCAGAGCATCACTGACTGGGAACTCCTTTTCAGTCGAGATACAAACAATTTGAAACAGTTCACCACATGATGTGGTTAACAGTAATACACGTAAACACCTCTAAAAAAACGCCTTGACAAACAATTCAGAAACAAATCCACCTCTTATTAGAAAAATAAGAAGTTAGGATTCTTGCTGTCAGGATGGCAATAACCTCTGCTGGAGCCTTCTGCATCCGGCAGCCCATGAACTACGGGCACCTCATATAGGCTGGGCTAGTTGTACTGCAAATTAAATTTTGGAGTGCTCCTAAAACGGCCGGCTCTGGCTATCCCAGGCCAACTACTACTAGATATAATTTATACGCCGATGATGTGCTATCATTACTCCCTATGTTTGAGAATTGGCTCGGTTATAGACCCCACCTATGAGCTCTGCCACATCAAATTTAAATCTAGGTGTTCCATGTCAGAAACTATTTCGGATTATCACTCAGCTCATAGGTCGGGATGTCCATGATAATCTGAGCCACTGTGGAGGCAGTCAAGCTTTATACAACCTCTGATAGATGTGCTCGCAGTGATAAATATCCAAAACAAACAGAGTGACGCAGACGAAACAAACTATTCGAATTAATAATACGATAGTAAACATTTTATTTTATACACATGTAGATACGAAAAGTGCAGATTTTTGAACAAATGTAAATAGAAGGAAACGAGCAATAACAACACTGTTGACACGGAATGAAAAGTTAAAAGCAATTTAAATATTGGTCAAACACAACCGAACGGGCTTCTTAATCAAACTTTCCATTCTTTTTATCTGCGCCTCTCGAGGTATGCTCGGGGTTCCCATGGCAATGGGCCAAATCTTATCTATTTTCTGGCACAAGGCGCTGCGGGTCAGGATAAAATGCAATTAGTGATGAGAAAAATTGATGGAATTGCCTAATGTCCTCGTTGACGATCATGAACCTGTAAAGCGTAAGCTAAATTGAAGCAACCAAGATTCCACTTTTACTCACTGTCAGCAACCTTAACAGAACAGAGACTGGCAAGAACAAGGAAATACGAAACGATTACATCAGTATTTGAACATGCTGCGAGCCCATGGAGATCATTTTAGTGTTGTTCCTAATGAAACATTCCAATGACACACACGGTGAAGTTTGATTACCACGGCCCTGTAAAGAACAGCAGCTATTCTGGTGTATACATTCCGTTGATAAAAATGAATATTTTTATCAAGCATTAGTTGTAACAGAAAACGGTTCAATACTGATAAAAAAACAATGCTAAGGTTGATTGGTACTTATAGTTGTGTTTTGAGATGTACCATCTCTTCACGAATAGGAAGTCCTCCATCTCCATTCGGACACCTCGGGCATGCACTGCTCCATGCTAGATTTCCCTGTATCACGACCTTGCGAAGTCATTCTTTACTCTCAACAGCAGCTCGTTCAGGGTGTGTGACGTCATCTCGAACGCCTGTATAGCTTATAGATCCTGACATGTTTTTGTATCAAATCAATTATAGGACTGAAGCTTGTCACCAAAACCCTCCACTAATCTCGCCGGCGCGGAACATGCTTTTTAATTCTTATGTGGCGCAGTGCGACTACCATGAAAGGCCCTTATACTCCTGGACCATTCATGGGAGGGCATTTTCATCTTACTCTATTGAAAAATCTGTTCTCAAATCCTGCTCGCTGGTCTTTCGTGCTGGATGTCATCTTGATTTGAAATTCATTTATTCGTGAGCACGATATTGTCAGCGGTGAAATTCTGAACTGTAAAATTCCGTAACACTTCTTTATTACGTTCATATATTATTAGTTCGCCCAGTGTAAGTTGCGGAGCTATAATGCAGACCTTTTCTTCTAACCCATATATTGATTATTGCATGAGTATATTAAGAACCTGAGGATGGGGTGGCGTCAAGCCTCGATGAAAGCGAACAATTATGTTAAATAGGAACTGCTCGTCCGAACGCACTAAGTTCTATTGGCTTAGGCTCAGAGCAGTTAACAAATAACAAAGAGAATATCAAGTGACGAAGTGATCGATGCTCTTGTGGACATTTTTCATGGACATAAGAAGCCACGTATTCGCTCTTAGACAGTGGACGCCGAAATCCGAACTATTGCCTGATAGGAGGATCCGCCCAGTCTTGTAATCGAATGGCTAAATTCCTAACATGAGCTTACATGGATCATATTCATGTTTTGGAAAAGTGTAATCTGAAAAATATGTCATTTGCAGAAAACCTCATTTTATAATGCAAACAGAGTAACTGGACATCGGGGGAGGCAAGGGGAGTCTATATCTAAGGCCTCTGAATCGTTTTACTTGTACCAGTACTCTGGATCTTTACAGAATATATTTGTCAATAAAGAACATTTGCAGGAACATACAAGTTTGTCAAATGTATATTGTTTTTCTCATGTGGTCAACATATGAAACTTTGTATTTGAAATTCCCCAAAGGGTTAATGACGTTCTAATTAGTATAACTTAGACTCAATAGCATCTTGGGAGGTATTAGAGGAAATAGTTGCTGAATAATTTATTTGAGAATTCTGCTTGTACGTCATCAGCATTGGTGTTTAATAGCTGATATAATGAATACCTGTATATAAACAATTTTTGGGATCGTAAGATTAAAATAGTAATTGTAATATTTTGTTTCAGACCAAGCTTGCTTTTTTCTTTCGTTTCAGGAGAATAACTGATCCCTTCATATAGAAACATTTTCCTCGTCCTCAATCTTAATAAGTTTGAATATCGTAAATGTTTTCATTTTTTATTTCATCAGGTCTGGTGTGTGCTCTAACTTTGAGGTCAGTCTGCCGTCTCAGAACCTCAAGCTGCTGTCTTCGAGCACAATACGCGTCCTCAATCTGCCCTTCGCCCTCATGTATCGAGTCGAGGTGAGAACTTGAGACCCAGGAATATCTTTTTCGATTTGTGTACTTTGCCAGGATCTCAAGTGGAACCTAATATGGAACAGGAGCGCAATGACACAAATAAATATAATTGGAAGGTGTGGAATGCATAAAAGAAAAAATTGAATGCTTTTAAATATATGACTATAATACTACACTGGAAATGCTGCACAGCACACGCCGTTGGTAAGATGTGACCATATAAGCTGATTTGAGCAAACAGAAGGCATTTAGCAAGGCAAGTACTCAAGTTCAGGGCTATATTTTCAAGCCTAAGCATCTGGTGTTTTTCATGCTTGTGTGGTTGTTTTTGGCATTTGTATGCGCTCTTCTGAATTGGGAGCTGCGAGCAAACGTCGTCACCCACATCTCCAGTGAATGCGAGCTAACATCGTCACCCACATCTCCAGTGAATGCGAGCTAACGTCGTCACCCACATCTCCAGTGAAATCCTGGTCACGACTTCAATTTCCACTTTGTGTTGTGCCGCAAACCTAAAGCCAAATGCCATCGCCGCGTGGCGGGGTAAGAGCGCACCATTTTATTCACTTAGTCCTATTTTTTGCTTGTTGCCTTTGGGTCCGCTCTAACGTTCGATTCCCCGATCAGATGTCATCGCGTTACTGACTGGGACCTCATACAAAATGACTAGCGTGACTGGCTGGACTCATCGATCCCGTCTCGCGTACCGCATTCAACTGCAATACGTCGATTTTGCCAATACTGCTGATAAGCAATATATTATCGAAACCGCTTTCAGCGGCCTACATTCCTGCGGGGTAAAATTTACCGAAGAAAAATTATGGTTCTACGGTACCACCGACGATCAACCTAAAGGCGACATATTTTCCCTAGTCAGTGCTTATGGAATTAATGCCTGAATTAATTCGAAGCTGACTGAACTTCCCGTACATAAATTCAAGATGGCCGTCTTTGTACGACATGTGGACTTGACGGTACGGTTTGCGATTTAAAATTTACATTTGGTATATTGTTACCGTTGCATAGGGATATAACATAGAAAAAATACATGTTCCACGCTGTCCTTATTTTTTTACCACTGGCTTAATTGTTTGCGATAATATCTAGTCATCCTAACCTAATTGTGGGAAAGGAACGGTCACAGCGTAAAGGGTCTTCCCCGACGGGAAGGAACGGTCACAGCATAAAGGGTCTTCCCCGTGGGGAAGGAACGGCCCCCCACAAGTGCTTTGCAGAACAACGTTTTTCTTGTAACTAAATCAGGAAAAAAACAGCGACCCTCGAAGCTCGCCGTTAATATCTAATAAGCACGTATTGTCGCTTTTAATCAGTGACATCGTAATAGGGATAGAGGCCTTATACCAAGCGATCCTTCGGGGCAGTCTGTCTCGTAGACAATGATACAGAACAGTAGGGGCTGCGACTGCATTTCACTAATAAGCTGGCAATGCGGAACACTCTCACGAATGTTTTCTTGAGACTTAATCACGAACAAACGCTATCCCGACGCTGGAGTGGATCGCCCTCTGCGATAGACTGATTCGTTTGCCTACCTTCACTTGACTTTCAAAATGCGATCCCGACGCTGGAGTGAAACGCCTGCGGCGATGGGCTGATTTGTTTGCCTACCGCCACTTGCCTTCTCTTAGTGACACCGTAATGGGGACAGAGGCAGTTCCAAGTTCGACCAAGAGCTCTTGCCTTTCTCGTGTACATGTAAATGCTAAGAAAAGTGTAATTCCTTGATAAAATATCTCATTAATATATATAATCTTATAGATATAGGTATAACTATCCCAAAATTCGAAAGTAAAGCAAAAATATGCTATTAAATGATAGCAATGAATTTGCAATTCAATGCAATGAATATGCAAATGAGAATACGTAAGGATTGCGATATGCACTAATTATCAGGCATACATATATACACACAACATAGACATATAACCTGTTAACAAAGATAACAAATTATATCGACCGATCTAGGCACCCTACTTACGTCACAAGGTCGTCGCCCCAGTCCGCCGCGGTCCGGACTGACTCCCCCACGCCGCCCAGAGAAACTATTCACGTCATGAAGCTTCTCCAGCGACAAGAGTCAGCCACCACACAAAACTCATGGAAACGGATCCTTTCTTTCACTCAATGAACGCTTGAACTCGAACAGAGACTCCACGAAGAATACAGAAGACAATAAGATGAGACCTGGGTAGGACTCATAACATAACTTGTCACAACCGACAGCCCGGTCACTATGTGGCGCTCAATTTTCCAGATTCTGGGAAACGGGAAACAGACCACACCTTATATACGCGACAACGAAAAACGACCACTAGACACCCTGAGAAACCCAAGACTATTATTGTTGATGCAATGGAAATCAATTTTCACCAACGAGGACTACTACAAAACAGGTTGACACGTGACAGAGCACATATCAAAAGCACGCCTCATTAACTCGGAGGAATCGAAAATTTCATCGACACCAACCAGCCACCCATCACTATCCACGAACTCAAACCCTTTCTAGATTCAAACGGGAATCACATGGTCGAACTGGTACTACCACCCTTCAACACTAGCGCCTCCCAAACAACGTACATCATTATCTTCTTTACATCTTTCACAACTCCCTATCAGAAGGCTACTTCTCATACTCCTACAAATACGCCATCATGATATTTCAACCAAAATCCACATCGTCAGAGTAAAGCGTCCAGAACTTTAGACCCGTATCCACATTAGACACACTGGGTATATTATTTGACATATTACTAAACAAGGACACTCAGATGATATGGAAACCAGTGGCATCACCAAGAGCAGACATTACGGGCTTAGGAAACACATAGGCAATCACACAGCACTCGCAAAATTCAAGGAATCCATTTAGCACGGGACCTGGCAAATGGCCAGTAGAAAAACGTGGTGCTGAGAGACTTCAGCTAAGTCTCTGACGAGGTCTGGCACACGGGACTCAAATATGAACTTCTACTACTGGACATTTGCCCATCACTCGCAGAAACATTTTGCGACTTCTTAACAGACGAACAACATCCTTCCGTATCAGTTCCTTCACAGGCCCACACTACCCCAAGGAGAGTTGCGTACTGCCAGGCGTCCGTTTTATCCCAACTCTATACCCTGTTTAAAATAATGTCGAAAAAACAAAGATAATTTTAAATACTTTTCTGTTGAGTTTTTTGATGCAATATTTTTCTAATATTATGTGTTGGTCCACCAAAATTACCAAGTAAATTTTGTATTAAGAGATTGATATATTTTTCAGGTTGCTGCATTTTTCTCTCGATAAAATATCAAAATGTCCGCTTAAGAACCCCGTTTTTCTATCAATTTAATACACCGGGCACATTTAGGAACGTCTACTATTTTTCCGCGTGAAGCCATAATCACTGTCTATTGTTTTACGAACACTAACAATATTTCGCATGATAATGAGTTTGTATTAATATGATAAATTGTAATGGCATACTTATAAAGATTCCATGCTGGATAAGTATTTGTTTGTAAGAGCACATTGCAAGGATACTATCTCAATAAAGTTATATTCAACTGTAGCTAGAGGCAGGTGAAAAAAGCGAAATAATGACAGATAATGTTCTGTTTGATCCTCCTTGTATGCCAAATAAATGATCATCCATTAAGAATTGTATTACTTTAACATGCGCTGCGTACAAAGCAATTGACTGCAACCTTGTCCAAACTCATAACTTTCTAAATGACCAATCATGAAATATCTTAAATTCAAATTGCGTGTCGTCTTTCGGACCATTCCGAAAGACGACACGCCAGGAAGACGATACGTTTTTCAGATGCAATCTTTTCCCACTGAGTCGTTTTCAGACGACAGCGAGGAGTTGATTTTTCAAGTACGAATGCTGACTCGACGCCGTGAGCCGAGCGTCGGTGAAAGGGCAGAGTAATGTCCGCGAGCGTTCTACATTTGTTTGTCTCTCCTTAATCTTTTGTAAAGAACCTTTATTTTCATTTTAAAAATAGTAAATATCAATGACCCTGCGAAAGAGTACGTAAAGAAATGTTAAAGGCAAATAACGCTCTAGAAGTGTTGTCCCAATCAGAACAGCTCACGCTGACGAAGACTTGGTACGTATCATCTGTGTATTCTGATATTTCTGTTATTCTGTCAACATGTCATTATACCTAAATAAATTTTAAATCCTTAAATCTTTCATCCATGCCCAATAGACCTAGGGCAATGTCTCTTCTGGAGAGGGAGTGCCCGACGGAACGACGGTTCTTCCACTTCACGTTGTGTGACGTCATTGTGATGATATTGTGAAAAGATTGTGACAAGATATAAATATTTAAATGAGGCACTGGGCAGTCGCTCACTTCTCATCACTGTCCTTGATTCTGATATTCTTGTTGGTAGATCCCCAACAGATAACTCGCCCTCGTCCTTATGCATCGTTCCACCGGTTGTGTTCCTTCAATTCTCACCCCCTTCGTCTCCCCCAGCTTTCCTTCCCTATCCGCTTGCACCGTACGTGATCAACCACCAAAACAAGTACCCTACACTAATAATTGGCGTCGTCATCGCCGGCAATTATATTGCGGCACTCAATATTTCATAACTGATTAATGGCCGAGTCGGGGAACAGTCGACGGTATGACAAATGAGATCGAGTACAGTTCGACCCTCCAACTTTTGTGTATGGAAAGATGTCGATGAGCTAAAGACGCGTTCAAACATCTCCGACAAAAAGACGTCGATGAGCTAACGACGCGCTCAAACATCTCCGACAAAAAGATGTCGATGAGCTAAAGACGCGTTCAAACATCTCCGACAAAAAGACGTCGATGAGCTAACGACGAGCTCAAACATCTCCGACAAAAAGATGTCGATGAGCTAACGACGCGCTCAAACATCTCCGACGAAAAGACGTCAATGAGCTAATGACGCGGTCGTGCCAGGATGCATCTGTGCGCTCAGTCGAAAATCGACTGGTCCAGTGAAATGGACGAGGAAACATGAATTAATTCGAAATTTCATGGAACAAAAAGTACTTCACAATATGCCATCGTACCTATACATACACATATTCATACATATAAACATAAAAAAGACTTAGGCAACCTGGCTATATGCTGGACGATGCTACTAGCAGAAAAAAAAGACGACAATGAACTCCAATACATTAAATGTTAATTTTTAAATCACAAACTTCTAGTGAATCGGTGCAGATAGCACCAATAGCAACATCCTATGTTAACAGCAAATCTAAAACCATTATTTTGAACGCGCACGATGCCGCCCTCGAGTGAGCCTACATGAGTCAACTCATCAAGATGCCTTGCCTGCGGTGGCGTCCTCTGGGGCCTCGGCTAGCGCAAGTCCCTCAACCCTCTCTGTTTCAAATCCTCGCCGTTTGGGATGGCGCCGTGTGCTCTGCCTCTGCGGTGTTGACATGGACGCAGCCTGCGCACTGCTCAGGCCATAGGCTCACCAACACTTTCACGACATCAGAGCCACAACATATTTACTGCATTTTTTTCATGGACAAGTGAACAGTCCCCATCATTTCTCTCCTACCAACCATCCCTGTCACATATGAGGTTATTCCTGCACGCATCTTGTTGGTGCGTTGCATGTGTGGCTGAGTGACATAAACACGCTGCAATTAACAACGTTCTGGTGTCCTTGGTTAAAATTATACCACACGGGTGGCCGCTTGTCAACTGCCCCACAACCCATAAAGTTTATTCCGATAGCAGCAATAATGCTCTAGCCCACCTCTAAACCGGTCACTCCTTTCTCTCACACGCGCGTGTCGGTGGGTATCGAGAAATTCACGCGGTGTGCTGGCGCGGTTTCCATCCCCGCAGGGAGGAAACCGGTGCTTAGCAACAAAAACTACTGCGCACAATTCTCTGTCAGCATCAATAGAAGATCGCGGCTGCTTGAACAGCGATGACCATGTTCTGTTCTCTATTATAAAGTATAAAAAATATTTTTTCATCCGATATATGGACAGTTTCCGAAATTTTGCCTGTCCAGGCGCCTGCAATGGTTGGCCAGGCCCATTCGTCAAAATATTTACATAATTTTAACAGTCATAGCTTCCATGCATACGACATTCCACTGCCAGTGCGTAACACAGACTACATCTGTTTTGATGAATGACGACATTTCCACATCAATCCACAGAACCCCAAAGTCCCGGCACACGACACGCCATCACCATCCAACAAAAAAACTCGTTCGAACACAAATGAAAAATGCGCACTAATCAATTCAAATTCACAATTATACCTCTACACAGAAGGAACACGGATGGCACATATGTCTGAAACCAAGTAAGTCCTCACATACACACTCTATGACAAAACTCTCGGTCTCAACATCAGCTGATATGGAATTGCACCACCATTAACAACAAGAAGTGCAATAACGTACTATTAACTCGACCTATTTTACATATTCCGACATCTCAGTCCACATCACTCCTGCCTCTCTCACATAGCAACAGTTCGATCAACCAATACCTACCAAACCATCCCGCCCCACACCGTTCCAAAAACAGCAATGTCTACCAAACAAAAGTGGAAAACAACTAACAATATTTCAGCACTAACACACACTCGACCAGCTTCATAACCACACCAGAATTTCAATTAGAATGCAACCAACCTTCCATCAACACTTACCACCACGAGCAAGCCAGGAACAACTAGGGTACACTAACAACGTGTTGGTGTTAGTTTACCCTGGGAACAACAGACAAGATATAGAAATAAACAAACCAGATATGAATTTAGGAGTTTTAAATATATTAAGCTATAATGACAATTTAAAATATGACAAAAATATCACAATACACAAACGGTAACGTTAACAGGTTTGCAATTCCTTTAGACTTCATTAAAAAACAATCCCTCCAGACCTCATTAAAAAACTTCGCAAACAAATCCCCCGCCGTAAACACGTCGCTACTATAAAACGCACCCACATTCACAATATTGATATGCAGACCGGGTACAACTCAATGGTTCAGGAGGACTTACTTGAGTTGTTCACTGAACTACGAGGCAGGACGGGGAACTAGCTAGCCAATGTCTTCCTTTACGACAAATAAAATTGACGAACCGAACGTCACTCGACTGAAGGGAAGAAGAGGGCAAGTCAGGCAGGCGGGTGGCTATGACTATTGACGAAACTACACATTCTCTTTCCATGTATCACAAAAAAACGAAACATTCTTTTGCAAAACCTATAAAAAAATGTATAATATGCAATAAAAATGACAGTCGTGAAGTCGATAAATAAATGAGTTATGTGGAAGCAGTTGAAATTACGAATTCAATTCATACAACAAATTCCCGACGAAAACTTTTGCTCCTCCGGCCATGCAATAATGACCTAGGATCAATCTCGCACGAAACGAATTATACGACCAGTATTCCTATTTTATCTCCCACTCTCTGTATAAACCATCACTTTAAATTCTTCCTTTATTTCTGGTAACTTTATCCCCATTGTTTTTCTTCCTGAACTATTACCCCAACGGCATCGATCAACCCTCCGACTCGCCGTCGAAGGTTTGGTTAAATTAAAATGAAGGTAGTTAACAATACAAGCTCTGATATAAAAACATTGGCGTTTTTGGTGCAAATTTTCTAACATGTAACACCAACTTTTCGACTTTCACTTATCTGGCTTACCTTTTCAGCGTTCAATTCAAAAATGGTTTTGAAGTCCAAAGCCCTTAAATAGTGTCATAGACATCAGTCCTCCCCCTCCCTCCGCAGTCGTCAGGAGCGGTGACGGTTAGGGTGCCGCCCCCGCTCCCCTCGGGCCTGTTACTGTGGGCCACCAACACCACCACGACCTGGCGAGGCAGTGGCCACAGCACCGACTACAGGTAATGATGCCACCAGCCACAGCTGACTCCCCCTAACAGGATTATGAAATTTTTTAAACTTGGTTGAATGGTTAATATTAGGCTTAGATTACTAGAATTCTACGAAAAGCTACCAGGCTTATACTTTTTTCCTGAAAATTCAAAGGAAGTATTCCTCTATTCCTCAATTGGTGAAATGTAACTGTCTGATAACTTTGTTCATTTTAAAGAATAATTCTCTTACCCTGTTTACAACAAAGCTCACAAAACTTACCTCTCAAAGGTCTCATTTAATTTATTTTTAAATCTTTGTTCCATCTCACTCGTATTATTTACAGGCAGCATACACAGCAATGCCTTGGCAGCAACGATACTGCTAGCCTTTGCTTGGTGCACTCCTTCGACGATGCCTTCATGGCGACGCGCTCTATCGAAGATAAGCCAGACATGGTCCTTTCAGAGGGAGCTGCACCGCGTCCGGGTCGTGAAATCTCTTGGCTAAGCGGGTCCGAGCTGTCGGTGCAGCTTCTAGCGCCATCTGTTGCTGGCCCTGTGGACTTGACGTACGTCACGTCAACTGGTGAGTTGTGCAGTAAAGGGCCATGCGTCGTGGTTTCATTCGATTCCATGTTGTATATAGCCTACTATCGTGATCGATAAGGACAAACACAATATTAGGACTCATTCCTATGTCTTCATCTCATAGATACATATCCTTAAAATTATAACAATCTACGCATATTTACATAATATTTGTAATTTCCAGAATATGGATCACATTATTGAACATCTCTTTTACTTTCATGGACACTTCTCCCGGTGATTAACCCCTAAGACGTCTAGCAGCCCTGTAACGAATAACACATATATGTACTATCAAAAGTGTTGGCCTCGATGATCAGTGCAATCGACAATGACAAAACGCAATTATCAAACGAAAGCACTTAACTAAACTAGCTTATGATGGGGCCAAAATTTGTTCCTCTGATTTACATATGTCTACTTGTGAGTAAACTATAAGCAACCTCTTACCCAACCTGATGTTGAGATCAGTAGTCCGTTAGAGTACTTCACGTTCCCCTGACAGTTAGATTCATTAGGCAAGTCTAGGCCTTGGTTGATTTGTTGTGCTGATTAACCCCTCAGAAGGCGGACTAATCATTCTTCAGCGTGTGAGCTGCCGGCAGCTGTTGATTTGTTGTGCTGATAAGCTCTTCAGCAGGTGGACTAATCATTCTTCAGCGTGTGAGCTGCCGGCAGATGTTGATTTGTTGTGCTGATAAGCCCTTCAGCAGGTGGACTAATCATTCTTCAGCGTGTGAGCTGCCGGCAGCTGTTGATTTGTTGTGCTGATAAGCCCTTCAGCAGGTGGACTAATCATTCTTCAGCGTGTGAGCTGCCGACAGATGTTGATTTGTTGCTTTGGTAAGCCCCTCAACAGGTGGACTAATCATTGTTCAGCGTGTGAGCTGCCGGCAGCTGTTGAACTAAATAGTCTTTGCTGCACAGGTGTCGGCAGCAAATGGCAGGTGCGGGTGCATCATCCCGCCTCTGGAGGAAGCGTGGCTCGGTACAGCGCGACGTTGAATGCTGTACTAAACAGTGCGCTGCTCAGCTTGGACTGCCGAGTCGGCACGCCTTGGCACAGGCGCGAGGCCGCGCGTGAGTCGCCCTCAACGCTTCGTATACTATTAAACACA
>SDVV010017414.1:0-13994 GCA_016164225.1 Gammarus roeselii | reverse complement strand
CCAAGTATTCAGATCACGTCTAGGAATGGTTGTAGCCAAGTATTCAGATCACCTCTAGGAATGGTTGTAGCCAAGTATTCAGATCACGTCTAGGAATGGTTGTAGCCAAGTATTCAGATCACGTCTAGGAATGGTTGTAGCCAAGTATTCAGATCACGTCTAGGAATGGTTGTAGCCAAGTATTCAGATCACCTCTAGGAATGGTTGTAGCCAAGTATTCAGATCACGTCTAGGAATGATTGTAGCCAAGTATTCAGATCACGTCTAGGAATGGTTGTAGCTAAGTATTCAGATCGTATCGGTTACAGTTGGAAACTGTGGACGTTTTCGTCCGATCGGTCGCGGAATCTGGTTCTTGTTTCTCTCTGAAAATAACGACACTAGCGAAATGTCGGAACAGTACTAATACTGTACGATGTTTCACCATGAAATGTTTTTTTTTCTAGCTAACTAAGAAAAAAACAAATAGGGGTTATCATGTGGTGCAATTTATTGTCGATCATTGCTAGGAGACTGGCTGGGACGAATATCAAAAAAAGAACTTCAGAAACAAATGCTCAGGGTCTCCGTATTTTTACAGCAGAGGCAACATAGCTAATTTACTTCAATTTCTATCCAACAGAACATCAATGATACAAACGGTTAAAATGGCACAACCTAACACGAATATCGGTCAAGATAAGTAGTAGAAGTAGTAGTTGCTTCTGTTTTCCACCGGAGTCCCAACGCGAAATTAATGCAGACCCCCGTAGGGCGATTGAAGAGTGGCAAAGTAGGTGCAGCGTAGATTACGAGTAGGTTCAACGCAGATTTCGAGTAGGTTCAACGTAAATTCAGAATAGGTTTAACGTAGGTTCCGAGTAGGTTCAACTTAGATGCAGAGAAGGTTTAACGTAGATACCGAGTAGGTTTGACATAGATACAGAGTAGGTTTAACGCAGATACCGAGTAGGTTTAACGTAGATACATAGTGGGTTTAAGGTATATACCGAGTAGGTTTAACGTAGATACCGAGTAGGTTTAACGTAAATTCCGAGTAGTTTTAACGTAGTAGGAGAGGTAGTCGCTTCCGCGCTACACCGGAGCCCCAACGCGAAGTCGTCGCTCGTCACCCTGCAATGCCCATGTGGGCGTCAACCGATACATACTTAGATAGCTAATACAAAATAGATCACCATGAAAAATGTCACAGATACATTATAGAGCCCACGAAATAAGAAATAATAAAATACTTAAATAAAGTGTCAATGATCTATAAAACGAATAACCATTCATCCACCCCAACGGTCAAGAGAAGGCATTCAAATTCTAATATGAGTACTCTAAATTACACGTACACCATGCGCAACTAAAGCACATCAAATGCACGTGTCTGAACAACACTATTCTCCTGCTAAATACCCCAAATACCCGCCGACCGAGCGCCAGAGAAAAACAGCCGCGCCCGAGCCACGGTCGCATCTTCGAAACACGTGTATTTCTTTTCACTGTCAGGATGGGCATCTGCAACTTTGCTGGCAGTTTTTGAGCTGATTTATAAGCGTGCATCGTCATTAGGGGCGGGGTACACCAGTACTCACAACGGGCACTCGACAGGCGCTGTTGAGGTACCCAGGACCGAAGAGTCCAGGAGACGAAAGGGAAGGGTTCGTAAGAAGAGGGGGAAGAGCCCGGAACGAGGAAGGTGAAAAGACCGGAAGGAGGGAGGGGATGGGTCCGAGAGAAAAGAACGATAGGGTCCGACCGGAGGGACGACTGGTCCGGAGTGAGGTAGGGGAAGCGTATGGAAAGAGAGTACGACGGAACCGGGACGAGGGAGGAGAATGATCTGGAAGGAAGGAGGCGAAGAGTCTGGCAGAGTGGCACGAAGGGTTCGGGACGAAGGAGGGGAAGGGTCTGGGAGAAGGGAGTGGATGAGAAGGGTACAAGCCCTGGACGAGGCAGGAGAAAGGTCCGGTAGTGGGGCATGACGAGTCCGAGACGAGGTGAGAGAAGAAGCCAAGAGGAGGAGGTTGAGGAAGGAACCGAGAGAAGGTCTAGGACGAAGAGAAGGAGGGCCTGGGAGGATTTGATTTGATCCTCAGTTCCACCAGAGCCTCAACGTAAGTCACGATAGGCTCCACGTAGGGCTCGATGATCATGGATTCCAGTAGGCTCGCACGCCTCAGTGTGCGAGGAAAAAAAAACGCTTTCAAAGTTAGAAAAATTTGAAAAGTTTGAGCAATGTCAGACGCACGCTAGTGCGCATAAGAGAAACGCTTAGACGAAACATACCTCCGCTTACAATCATCTAGAACTTCAAGAGTAAGATGTTCGCACGATAGTGCGTACAGATTGCATCGTCGAGACTAGTACAAGGTTTACGGCTACACGGACAAAGTCAATTCCGACAGCAACGCAACACTCTAGTAGGTCGATTATAGTACACTTCATTTATTCAGGCAAGACTCAGACGAAACGAATCCTCGCTCCAATCATTTAGAATTTCAAGAGTAATATGTACGCACGGTAGTGCGCACAGGTATCATCGTTGAGACTGGTACAAGGATTACAATGCTTACAGCTACGCGGTCTAGTTAAGTAGAGGTACAATTTATTTATTCAGGTAAGACAAAGACTCAGACAAAACGAATCCCCGCCTCCAACCACTCAGAATTCCAAGAGTAATATGCACGCGCGACGGTGCGAACAGATAGTATCGTCAGCATTATAATAAATGACAAAATTGTGGATCGTGAAGAAGAATGGAAGAGCAGGTTTGTCATGGGCAGAAAAACGGCTCAGATTATTTATTTCGCACTGATTGTTTAAGGAGATAGGGTGGGGAGGGGGAGCATAGTCTTTTTGGGTATCAAAAGAGCCCGATGAATCCCGGAGGGTAACCCATGTCCCCGGGCCTTCCCGAGCTCCCCGGGTCCCCCGAGACCCCTCGTCTCAGCTCATCTCGGCTTGTCTCGAATCATTTCGGTCAGTTTCGGCTCGTAGCGACCAACTCGACTCGCCTCAACATGATTCGACTGGTCTTGACGCACCTCGACCAGCCTCGACATGGCTCTCCTTCTCTGCGCTAATAATCATGTGGACTGTAATAACAATTTTTTTTACTCAAGCACTTTAGGGTGGAAGTGGGGTGGCAGAGGTACCTCGGGTCCCAAAAGAGCCCGACAAATATCGGAGGGTAACCCATGTCCCCCGGGTCCGCCGAGCTCCCCGGGTCTCTCGTCTCAGCTCATCTCGGCTCGTCTCGAATCATTTCGGCGTCTCGAATCGTCGTGACCAACTCGACTCGCCTCAACATGTTTCGACTGATCTCTACACACCTCGAACAAGCCTCGACGCGACCCTGGCCTTCTGTCCCAGTAATCCGCGGACTGTAAAAATTAATTGTTCTACTCAAGCATTTCACATATATATATTTTTCTGTGTATGGGTTTTACAGCGTGGATAGAGGAAAGGAAGGGTCCCAGGGTTCAGAGGGGCCTCAAGCGGGTCCCAAAGTTCCTCAAGGGGGTACCACAGGGTATCAAGGGTGTTCAAAGGGCTTCGGAAGGGTCCAAGTGGGTCCTCCCAAATCCTCCTGGTCTTACTAGTCCCCCGGGTTCCCGAAACCCCCGGGTTCCTCGAGTCCCGCGGGTCCCACGAGTACACCCCCCCCCCATTCTCGGGTCATCTAGTCTCAACCAGTCTCGGTTAGTCTCGACTCGTCGCCTCGCCAGTCGACTCGTCTCCACTCGCCTCTAACTGCCTCGACTCGCCTTGTCCCCTCCACGCACGGTGTCATTCAAGACTTCCACTCACTAAGATCAACATCAACATTATTTCACCATTTAGACATCAAAACGTCTAGCTGTGCTCGGACATTCATTAGGCGCCCGGGAAAACGAAAATTCTCCTACCTTAGGTGGGACTAGACTAACTAACACACCGCATAGTCCACCTAGGGCCACTGAGGGTGTCTAACGATAGATAACTAAATAATTATTCCAAAATTGATCACCATGAAAAATGGGCACAGATAAATAATAGAGCCCACGAAATAAGAAATACTAAAATAAAGTGTTAATGATCTATAAAATGAATAATGAATAATCATCCATCCACCCCAATGGGCCTCGGAGGAGACAGAAGGATGCGGGAGGAGAAAAAGAAGGGTCCAGGAGGGGAAGGGAAAGGATTCAGAACTGGCGGTAGTCGGGCATGGGCTCCTAGGTGAAGGATAAGATCAACGGCTGACGTTAGATATCAGCACTTGTGATCCAGTGTATGGTGGGGCTTTCAGTTGACTCAAGCATTTGCGCACCGTTAATGTCTGGTCTACACGAGTAAAGATGTTGGGATTAACACAGCGAATAGGCAGCTTCGACGGGGGAGAAGCTAAACTATACACGACGACACTTAAAGAACTTCCCACGCAGATATCCTTTAGAGTGAGCAATTGATGACATTTATTAGCTAAAATGTGATGTATGTAAAAATGGGAATCTGGGAATAATAGATCTTTGGTTGGTGAAAGAGTTACCAGAACTCTAGAAGTTGATGCTTCACCAACACCGTTCCGCAAAAATGGCCTCATATGCTGCTTTTCTATATAATTATTTGACTTCATTTGAAATCCCTTCTGGTGTTATATTCCATTTGGTATATTGTACTAGTAAGACAAGAAGTCGCTTTATAAAATAAAGAAGATTTTCGTCCAAACGTCTTCTAATCTTGAATCGGCGCAACATTGACTTTCTCGTCTAAAATTGCAATGCTCGACGTAGATTCATATTTTATTGATTATGTATATCAATAAAATATGTAAATGTATACAATATCTGACGACCTAAAATGTCTCAGGCAATCGCAACATGTCCACCAGACATTGTCTGGCGCAAGCAGTGGAACAATGATCCACCTGAGCCGCCTTAGTTGCTAGGCTCCAGATAGCCTCCATTCGTCTGGTCTCACCTATCAGCTCGCAGGCACAAGGCCGCACCATCGCGCCTCTACTATCAACACGCTATCACCAGATTACGGTGATAGGCTCATCCGCATTTAATGACTCCTGACAAGCGTCCTATCGTCTCATCCTTAACAACGACAAAATCGGGCAGGCCTCGACGCCTGAGCCTCGTAAAGACTATCCATTTGGTCAAACCTTGGCGCCTGAACGTAGTAAAAACGACCCACGTGGGCAAGCCTCGGCCCTTGAGCCTAGTCAGGACGACCCACTTAGGCAGGCCTTGGTAATTGAGCCTAGTAAAGACGACCCACTTAGACAGGCCTCGGCTACTAAGTCTAGCAATGATGACCCACTAGGGCAGGCCCCGCGACTGAGCATAGTAGAGACGACCCTCTTGGGCAGTCCTTGAAGACGCCCCATGTGGGTAGGCCTGTGGCTGTCCTCGGGACCGGCACATTACCGAAGCGGGGTTAACAGCTTGTATTTATAGATCGTTAGTTTTAGCTTTGTTTTTTGATAAGTAGCTATACTGTCAGAAAGCCTACAGCTTATATGTTTTAGGGATTTCTTGTACGAGGTTGTATTCATTTTTGAACACTTCAAAAACATCCTACCGCCAGGGTGATTCGCGCACGAGGTACCAGATCAAGTTCATATGCCTCCACTCCCATTGGGCATCGATCACACTCCGCCCAACCACCCTATCGACCATGCATCCTTCGAACCCTACCCTCATTCTCTGTGATCATGAATCAGTCTTATAAGCCCAGCCCTACCAAGCCATAAAAGCGTCCTTCACGCACCGCCCACCACCCCAGTAACCATACAAGCCTAACAGACACCTCGCCCCACCGATTATTCAAACATAATACAAGCGTCGCCAACACGACTCGACGACCATAGAGGCGTCCTTCAGATACCGCGTCACCGGCCTAGCAACCACGCAAGCGTCCTTCATACCCCGCTTCACCGCCCCAGCAACCACGCAAATGTCCTTCATACCCCGCTTCACCGCCCCAACAACCACGCAAGCGTCCTTCATACCCCGCTCCACCGCCCTAGCAACGACGCAAGCGGCCACACAAGCAGACTTCACACAAAGCCCCACCGACAATACAAGCGTCCTTCACAACCCGCCCCGCCTACTCAGCAACATTATAACGTCCCTCACACCCCGCCCCACCGCTTTAGCGATATCAAGCGCGTCTTTCCCACTCCACCTTCCCCGCCCCAGCGACCAAAAGTACGAGCGTCCATCACATCTAGCCCACGCGACCAAACAAGTGTCCTTCAAACCCATACCCACCTACGTAACAGGCGTCCTTTACCCACAGCCCCACCACCTCAGCAACAGTACAAGCGTCCTTCATACCCCGCCCCACCGACAATACAAGTCATTCACATCACCCCCCCCCCCCCTGCAGCGACAGTACTAGGGTCCTGCACTTCGCGCCACACTGCCCCAGCGACAATAAAAGCGCTCTTCACACCCCACCTCTGTAGGTCATTTTGAAATAAAAATCATCTCATCCTGCATCTAGTTACAATTATTATTCACATATCTGCTGTTTACAGGGATAAAAAATATAGCACTTTATTCACGGTTTGTTGCTGCTCACTTACCAAGTCCAAGATGACTCCTGCTGCAAAACTAGAATGTGTAACTTACCACCAATCGTACACTCCCGAACTAATGTATGGTGGTAGCTCATCTAGGCAAATGCGTTATACGCCTCCAAACGGAGAGTGCAAAATTGCGAGCTGTAAATTCTGCCAACATGCCGAAGAGATTAAACAACTGAAAGCACAGTTAACTCAGGGTTCTGTTTTCCCACCCAACGCAGATGCTGTTAGCACCGATACAAGGCTGCTAGCTGTTGAATTAGAACTGGAAAGCGTGCAGAAACAATTTCGCGAACTCAAAGATACGATAAACAGCGAATTAGAAGCAACAAAAGAAATTGCTAAAACTACCCTGTATCGGGTAAATTAATTCCAAGTGCACCAAGACTCAGAATTTGCAAAGAAACTTACAGCTCTAGACCCAGAGACCAACGACCGTATCAAATCGGTATAAAAAAGGTCAACATTGCTGAGACACTCTACACAACCGTAGTAAACAGGCGGCAGGCAGTCAGTGGCAAAGCATCACAGGTCGGACGACAGTCCTGCCACACCCGAACTGATACAAGCAATCGTTTCGGTGCATTGCCCGATGAAATGGACTCTCAAAACAGAGGAAATTATTGTAATTAGTGATTACAATGTCACCTCCATCAAACCAAGTCAGTTATAAGAGAGAGTCCAACTAAAAATTATTGGTAAGCCAGGCTTGAAAATTGACGATATTGAAGGAATAATCAAAAAGGAAAACATACCATCTTCTAAACCGATCATACCACAAGTCGGGGCTAAAGACGTGGTGACGCAGACTGAAGAAACATGCTTAAGATATAAAACCATGCTAACAAACGTCAAAAGATCGCACCCGAACATCCATGTCACTGGCATCCTGCCCCCATCCAAACCAAAGTAGATACAAATTGAGCAAGATGATATTTCTAAACAATCGCATATCAACGTTCCGCAAAGCACAACAAATCTCATTATCGGACCATTGGGAAACGATGATCAACCTCAAAAACTATGAATTCGATAGAATCACCAACAAGGCACGCATTAACACGTCTGGGCTTGATACTCTCGAAAGCATCCTTCAAAATATCAGTGCTGGCCTCGTCACCGAAATTAAATCATAAAACCTTCTCGACGCCCAACACAAGACTCCGCCACTACTGCCCAACGGAATGAGTAAACGGCCGCCGCCCGAGCAAGTAGAAATCACGGACCCTGCAGTAACGATTGAGAAACAGCCAACAAAAATAGATTCACCACTAACAAAAAAGTCCATCGAAGTAACACAGCAGCCCCCGACCGCAACCGAAGAGTTTCTGGCAGGATTCCGGGCCTAAATACTCTCAAATGTTACTATGTAAACGCTAGAAGTCCCCGAGACAAAATCGACGAATTGGGAATCCTTGCAATTAACAATGAGATCCACATAATAACCATCGTGGATGAAATCGAGCACCAGAAGTTATCTGGGCGAGTTCACTCTCCCGGGTTTTTCCCAATTTCATGAAGATAGACTAGGCCGTGAGGGTGGAGAGTATTGTTTCTCATAAAAAATGCTCTACAAATAATAGAAGGCTCTATTCCACTCAGCAGACACGACACAGTTTCAATTCAAGTAGTGGGTAAACATACAAAGTGTGAAATCCCACAAGTTTATCGTCCTCCCAAGAGCATTGTCGCAGATGATCTTTGACCACACCCTCGTCGATGTAGTCAGAACACAAAACAGTATAGTACTTGGAGACATCAGTATTCCCGACATCGATTGGGAAACAAGAATGTACGGCCACTGGCCAACGCCTGATTGATTTTGCTGACGATAAGTTTATGACCCAAATGGTAAAGACACCTACAAGAGGTAGCTATATTCTTGATCTTATATTTAGTGCAAGCGACTCTCATGTCACGAATGTCGCAATGGGCGAACCCCTCGGAAATAAGACCACAAATGTATCAGTTTTATGATTGAGCTTGGGTTGAAACCATCAATTAACTGCGAAAAAGTCACTAACTTTAGACTAGAAAACTTTGATAACTTGAGAGAGGCAATGGCGTCAACAAATATAACCCACGGGCATGATGTCAATCAATCGCTAAGCAATTTTTTTTTAGTGCACTTCAAAATATTGAAAATGACCATGTCCCTCGCAAAACCAGGCGAACAGCAGTCAATCAGACTAAGTACTGGAAAGGAGAATTGCAGCGCCTTCAGTCGCAAAAGAAAGCAAAGCACTCGAACAAACAGAAGCACCCACACGACGTTGCTGCAAAAAAAAGAATACAAAATCAGCAGACGGATTTTTAAGGCGTTCCAGAAACGAAAGAAAATATATTACAAAAAATAAATTGCAGCCAACACGAAAACTAATCCGAAACATATTTCTTCAGTTATATATCGAGCAAAAAAACTTCAAGATCTGTAATTGGCCGTCTTGAAAATGATATGGGTGAGCTAGAAGCTGACGACACTTAAATGAGTGTCCTACTTAACCAATTTTTCTGTTCTGTATTTACGTTAGAGAATGCGGATATTCCTAATCCTGAGGATATCATAGCGCAAAGACAAATCGAAGCCAGCAGTACAGTAAAGTCTTGCCCAGCCGAAGTTATTAAATATATAGAAAAATTGAAAGTTACAAAATCTCCCGGTCCAGACCAAGTTCATCCCAGAATACTGAAAGAGACTATAAACGAAATTGCCGAACATCTAGCAAACATTTTCACCCAATCTCTCACAAATGGCACCTGCCCCTCTCAATGGAAAGAGGCAAACGCCACCCCAATTTAAAAAAAAGGACAAAAAGTTTCCCGGAAATCACCGCCCAATTAGTCTCACCTAAGACAAAGGTAAATTGATTGTAAGTTTGATCACGGATAAAACTACAGAATTCCTGGAATTAAATCAGTTATTAGGTAAATCTCAGCATGGCTTCACACGCAATCGTTCATGTCTTACTAACCTGCTGCTTTTTTTCAGGAATATAATTGAATTTCATGACGCAAAATCTCCGATCGACATCATTTACCTTGACTTTTATAAGGCTTTTGACAAAGTTCCTCACAAAAGCTTGGTTAGTAAGTTGCACAGCATTCGTATTCGTGGCGAACTCAATAACTGGATAAAATGCTAGCTCACGGATAGACGGCAGTGAGTCGTACTTAATGGAGCTTCCTCCAATTGGGGTAAAGTTACAAGCGGCGTGCCCCAAGGATCTGTGTTAGGTCCAGTTCTCTTCATAATATTCATGAATGATCTCGACAGCAACACACTCTCGAACATTAGTAAGTTTGCAGACGATACCAAGCTAGGAGGAAAAGTGCAAACCAAACTCGAGAGTGAGCAGATCCAATTAGACTTGAACAAAATTGTTGAATGGTCAGAAAAGTGGCAGATAAAATTCAATGTCGGCAAGTGTAAAGAGTTGCACATTGATCACCATAACCCTAAACACGAATATTCAATGTCCGGGAAGAAACAAATACCTGTCACCGAAGAGAGAGATCTAGGTGTCACCATGAGTAACGACTTGAAAAACACCAAGCAATGTAACGATAAAGCCAAAAAAAGCGACAAAATGTTAGGCATGATATCCATCACAATCTCGTACAAGAGCACAAATAGTATTTGCATGTTATACCCTGTATTTTTTAGACCGCACCTTGAGTATTCCGTCCCATTTTGGTCTCCATACCTCAGAAAAGTTATTATTAAATTAGAGAAGGTCCAACGTTGAACTACCAAACTAATCTCTTCGCTGCGCAATAAATCGTACGGAGAGAGACAGCGCAAACTCAACCTTTATTTGCTAGAGAATCGTAGAGTCAGAGGTGACATGATCGAAGCGTGGAAGATTATGAAGGGTAGATGCGAAAGGAGTGACCAGGAATAATGGATACAAAATTGTTGACAAGCGTTTCACACTCGATATCACGCGCAATTTCTTCACGTACTTTCCGCGGAAGTTGTGAACAGCGATACAATCGAAACGTTAAAGTCGCGGCTCGACAAATTCTATCAACATCGTCGTTAAATAGATCCCATCAATAGCACTTTCACCTGTATATTCGTTAAAAATGGTGTCCGGCATTGACACCCATACGGTTAAACTAGTGCCCGGCATTGGCACTAGCACGGTAAAAAAGGTGCCTGGCATTGGTACCTGCTCGTTGCAAAACGGTGTTCAGCAATGACGCCGGTCAACATTGGTTTAACGAAGAATGAAACTGTGACAATCTCAGATCAACACCGTAGGTCGGTGGCTTTCTCTTCAGGTGCTAATTTCAGCTGTTTCGAGTATCATCGTTAAATGCTATTTCCTTCAACAAACTTTCCCTTTCTTTATCTATCAAAACAGAAAATATAAAGACACAAGATGCTATCTTAGACGATCTACTTCATAACTAGTCTACTTACTTTCAAAACACAACCCAGTTTGGGCCAAACGTCCTGTTGTTGTCTTTTCACACTTGTAAACACCCCGCAGCCTCAGCGACAATACAAGCGTCCTTCAAACCCCACCCCGCCGCCTCAGCGACAGTACAAGCGTCTTTCACACCCCACCCCGCCACTTCAGCGTCAATATAAGCATCCTCCACACACCACTTTGCCGCCTCAGCGACAATACATGCGTCCTTCAGACCCCACCCCGCCACCTCAGCGACAGTACAAGCGTCTTTTAGAGCTGACTCACTAATCTCATTATTTTTTAGAGCTGACTCACTAATCTCATTATTATTACCGCGTACCGTCGCAGCTACGTCACCTGTTTCCGGCCAATTACCATTCAGCTTTCATAGCTGTTAGAGACGTTAAGTCCGCTGAAATAATTGATTGGTCAACTGAAGAAATTGATTGGTGGCGTCAGTACGAAGAAAGACTTCACAAAGGGAGGTATTGTCGCTCCGGTTACTCGATGGCGCTCTTTTTGCCATAACCACCCGAAACTGATGTTCAGCATGACTTATTATGTGAGCATTCTATACCTGTGCTACGTTATTCAGCAATTGCAAGCCCCGTACGTTATGAAAGTTTTTCTTTCAAACGGACCGTAACTCTTCAATAGCCTCTGATTACTTTCACCCACATTTTTGCTGTTCTATTGGACCTCTGGCAACTAACAAGGTGCACCTACGTCATCATCTGTGTAATGAAAGGAACTCGCTGATTGGTTGTCGCAATCGACCGTCCTGTGACTGCCCTTTCCTTTTAAGCGACAGTACCAGCTGTTCATTCACCTGTGGAAGTGGTTAACAGACTCTGGTGCTGTGTCTCAGTAGTGAACATGAATAACCAATTTGTTTACGCTTTTACACATCGGTGATCAACGTTCACACGAATACCCTACCAGGTTTGAAAGTTTAGATAAACTGATCTTATTCAAAGTCATTTCTACTTGTATAACGCACAAGTGCTTCAAATATAAACAAATGCATACTTAAGTCATGGGAAACGGCCAACTTTAGATGAAATTAATTATTACAAACGGCCATCATGCTACAAGTTACAGTGAAACCAACTATCATATACTATCTAGCCAAGTCTGGATCCCCGGTCACTTCCGGATGTCCGTATCCTACCAATGTGGTTGAACGGATATCAGGTAACCAGCCATCTGACCAAAATCCTTATCCGGTGCATCTATATAGACAAGTCATAATCTGCCAGCAGAAGAGGCTTGCCATCTCAAAATAGTTTCCATTGTTCCCTCAGTTTTTTTGGAGAACTTTCATTTGAATATGGGGCAGTTGTTTTCAGCTCCCTACTAGCACACGTTAAGGCCTTGTACGCGCAATGAGCGCATCAGCTTTGTCTAATTGCACCATCACTGTGGGAGTACATCATCAAGGTAGGTGACCTCATCGTGCCACGTAAACTAGTCAAGAAAACGCACACGAGCAAACTATCCACTTCAAGTCTTATTATGACTGAGTCAGCATTTTTTGTGCCGATTCTTCAATTATTGCACTCCTCCCGCCAGCCGGAGTTGTTCAAGGACAGTATAAGGCACAAATTGTGCCTTCATCACATCCAGGGTAGAGCGTATTTTTTACATTGATGAAGTATAACGACATTCTAGAAAGATTTCCACCGAAGAGAATCCGCGCAGCAGGTCATGCGCAGCGACGGATAACTAGTTCAGCTGAACAAGAATCTGTCACACGTATTAATGGAAATGCCTGATGATGGTTCAATGATTGTAAACGTCTAGTTTCGTCAGTGCCACAGCGACAAATGTTCTTGTCATCAACTTCTTACAGAAGTTGATCCAAGGTGTATCCAGAGAAAGTTATTATTGAATGTAATAACTTTCATATAATAATACAAATCATCATTTTAAGTAGATATGTTTGTCGTGTAATTAGAGTACATCATAGCAGACGAGTGCTTGGAACAGCGTCCACCTACCCGGTTTTGCAGCTGCAGGATGGCAGAGGAGGTTGATTGGGACATGAAACCCGAAATCCCGAGATTCAGTACTAGGCAAATGGCGGTAGCAATGGGAACAAAGAGAGCAAGAGCGCCGGGGGCACAAGGGCGAAGAGAGAGAGGGGGCTGAGAAGAGGGTTATTGGTGCGGGATATGGGGAAGAGAGATGAGGATAAGAGGGCAGGAGGAGGAGCGAAATATGAGAGCTTGAGGGTAGGGGGATGAGCAAGGGAGTGGGAGGCCTCGAGGGTTAGGGAGGGAGATTCAAGAGAGGAAGAAGAGGCTCTTTGGACGGTAGAGAGGACAAGAGAAGGATTAAGTGAGGGCACAGGAAAAGATGAAAGGACACCGTCAGGGAGAAGGAAGAAGAGGGAAGCATATGAGAAGAAGAGCATGTTAAGTGAAAAGAGGCGGCGCAGGAGGAAGAAAAGAGTGAGCAAATTTGAAATAATATGTTCCAAGGCAACTAAGAGACTTAAGCAACACAAGATCTGGAGAACATGGTCAGGGTAGCGAAAGAGAAGGTAAGCATGTGAGAAGAGGAAAAGGGGCAACAGGAAGAGGGGGGGAAACAGAATAGGAGATGCCGAGGAAGGAAGCAGGGCAAAGATGCCGAATAAATAGGAGTGGGACTTCAGGGAGAGGAATGAAAACCAATGTATATGCAAGGAAGGGAAGAAAAACCTAGCGGAAACGAGGAATGGAGAGGCATGGAGCTTGATTGAGGTATGGAGAGGCATGGAGAGTGATTGAGGTATGGAGAGGCATGGAGAGTGATTGAGGTATGGAGAGGCATGGAGAGTGATTGATGCATGGGGAGGCATGGAGAGTGATTGATGCATGGAGAGGCATGGAGAGTGATTGATGCATGGAGAGGCATGGAGCTTGAGGCTGGAGATTGATTGAGGTATGGAGAGGCATGGAGATTGATTGAGGTATGGAGAGGCATGGAGAGTGATTGAGGTATGGAGAGGCATGGAGAGTGAT
>SDVV010017413.1:0-13994 GCA_016164225.1 Gammarus roeselii | reverse complement strand
TATATATATTTATATATATATATGCAGTGCAGGGTCATCGAAGAATGAGTGATAGCAGCCTGTCCACTGATAGCGGAGGGGAGGGCGTAGGTGGCAAGGCTTCAGAAGGAGGGCCGGAGGGGTGTAGGTTCGTTACACCCAGCCTAGGCAGGCGAGTGCATGGGAGCGTCGGAACAACGAGTCACTAGCTGTGCGTGCTGCGTGTGTCGACGCAGCTGAGTCAGGCGAGGGGTGGTAGGGAGGAGTAGGTTAGGCAGTACAGGTAGCGAACCTTCCTTCGTGACGTAAAATCACCCTCTTTTGTGAGAAAACACCTATATGGAACTACAAGTGCAAGATCATCTAGGGAAGCGAAAGTTTTAGGGTGAGCCGGTTCAAAGAAACGTCTCCCAAGTTGATCAAAAGCATTGGTTGGGGTGCCTTGGGCCACAATAAAGCACAACCACGAGACTGTCAGTGGAGCGCCAAAACGCATATGGTTGCCAGATGCTTCAACACTGGCCGACGCGAGTAGCTCTCGGATATGCACAAAGACTTCAAAATTCGACCGTGTTACCACAAATTCCGGTAAAGCGTAACACCTATGGTTAGGTGAACAGTTCACCCATCGAGTTGAAACTAAAGCAGATTTACTAGAACCTGATGACCAGGTGTAAGATCACAAACACGAGGAGCGCAGCAAGACTCACTAATTGCCCAATGACTTCACGAATATATCTCATGTATCTACTTTAATACCCTTCTGTGAAAACTGCCTAAAAGTAGCGCTGTGTAGACGCATGTACAGGCGCAAAAGTCCCTAAGGAGCGTTTATGCCACTAGGTGATGCTAATAGCTTGAATGCCGCCAGATGATGCTAGCAGCGTTGACGCGGTCAGATAACGCTAGGATCGATGATGCCGCCAAATGACGCTAGGAGCGTTGAAGCCGCCAAACGACGTTTGCAGCGTTGATACCGCCATATGACGCTAGGGCATCGATGTCGCCCGTTGGCGCGAGGAGCGTTGATGTCGCCAGATGACGCTAGGAGCGTTGATGTCGCCAGTTGACGCTAGGCGCGTTGATGTCGCCAGATGACGCTAGGAGTGTTGATGTCGCCAGATGACGCTATGAGCGTTGATGTCGCCAGTTGACGCTAGGAGCGTTGATGTCGCCAGATGACGCTAGGGCGTTGATGTCGCCCGATGGCACTAGGAGCGTTGATGTCGCCAGTTGACGCTAGGAGCGTTGATGTCGCCAGATGACGCTAGGAGCGTTGATGTCGCCAGATGACGCTAGGAGCGTTGATGTCGCCAGTTGACGCTAGGAGCGTTGATGTCGCCAGATGACGCTAGGAGCGTTGATGTCGCCAGATGACGCTAGGAGCGTTGATGTCGCCAGTTGACGCTAGGAGCGTTGATGTCGCCCGATGACGCTAGCAGCGTTGATGTTGCCAGTTGACGCTTGGAGCGTTGATGTCACCAAATGACGCTAGCAGCGTTGATGTCGCCAGTTGGCGCTAGGAGCGTTGATGCCGCCAGATGACGCTAGCAGCATTTATGCAGCCAGATGACGCTATAAGCGTTGACGTCGCCAGATGACGCTAGGAGCGTTGATGTCGCCAGATGACGCTAGCAGCGTTGATGTCGCCAGATGACGATAGGAGCGTTGATGTCGCCAGTTGACGCTAGGAGCGTTGATGTCGCCAGTTGACGTTAGGAGCGTTGATGTCGCCAGATGACGCTAGGAGCGTTGATATCGCCAGATGACGCTAGGAGCGTTGATGTCGCCAGTTGACGCTAGGAGCGTTGATGTCGCCCGATGACGCTAGCCGCGTTGATGTCGCCAGTTGACGCTAGGAGCGTTGATGCCGCCAGATGACGCTAGCTGCGTTTATGCAGTCAGATGACGCTAGAATTATTGATGCCGCCAGATGACACTAGGATCATTGATGCCGCCAGATGACGCTAGAAGCGGTAATGTCGCCAGATGACGCTAGGATCGTTGATGCCGCTAGCAGTGTTTATTTTAAGAGGGGTCAACACTTCAGTGGGAACTGTTGGAGATAAAAGCACTGGACGGATGACGGGGTGCGTGGGGTATGGAAGAAACGAGTATCTTTAGAAACACTCTGAACAATTTACTTTTAAATATGTCAAATATTACTTCAACATCCTTTCACGAACACTGCCTAGAAGAGTCTTTCGGCTGAGCGGCTTAAAGCCCTGGTCTGCCTTTAAATGGCCGCAGTATGTGGTGAGAGAAAGAAGAGCCGGAGTGAAGAGGGGGGGGGGAGGGCATCGGTTGAGGGTTCTTCACTGTGCTCTGTTTCGTGTTAGTGACAAGGGACGAGGGTGCGGAATTTATGGTTCATGTTCATGCATCAAGTTTTCGGACACGCGATAAAACTTTCTTCGATATTGTACGTGATCGGCTTTCACACTCTTGAAATTTCTTGCGTTCATTTGTGTTCCTGCTTACGTGAAATGATTCTGATCTCGAACTAGTGTAATTGATTCAGTATTCAGCAGCTGCCAGTGGAACTATGAGGCACTATATCGTGGTAAAAACACACAGCTGGATGCGTGGCTTTTCTGACACTTCAACGGAGGCCGAGTACGGCGGGTTCATTCATGTTCAATATCACGTATTACATGAAAGTACAAACAACTTTACCACTATCAGTTGAATTGGTCTGTTCAACATAATTTTACAGTGTAGTCTAACACTGTTTTCAATGTGACTCTGACACCAATCCTCCTAAATTCCACTAAAACTGTGGAGCTCTGCTGCACACACCCTCACACGGCGACGGACGGTATTCAGGTGTTAAGCAAGAGTTGGTGGGTGAGCTGTTCAATTTCTTCGTCATTACTGCTGCAGTGATCTGTCGAATTAACTGCAGGGCGCACACAGTTGACCTAGACTCATTAAACAAGAGTTGATGGGTGAGCTGTTCCCTTTCTTCGTCATTACTGCTGCAGTGATTTGTCGAATTAACTCCTGGGCGCACACCGTTGACCTAAACTCATTAAACAAGAGTTGGTGGGTGAGCTGTTCGCCTTCTTCGTCATTACTGCTGTAGTGATCTGGATTCCATCGAATTTTGTTAGTGAAAACTGATAAGAATTGTAGATTATTGATCGACGTTCATAATGGGATGGGAAAAGAATAATCAGCTTCGCGCTTAAACCAGATGGTTTAAACGAATTCAACTGATTCATTGAAGGTGAATACAGTGTGGGTAATCCTCCGTCGGTTTAAACACTGGTTGAGCTGTTCAAAGTATACATGACTTTTTATACATTGAATAGGTAACTGGCTGTCATAATAGCTGCTCTAATTCCAATTTCGAGTTTCGTTTGAACCCATCGCAGATCGAAAGGCGTCAACCCAGTCTCAGGCCTCGCGCACAACGAAGCAAATGTTACGTGATTGATTGGAGTACATGTTTAATTTTCGATATGTATATATGCTCTACGGGAAGCTTATGATGGCTCGCGTCTATGCACCGATGGAGATGAACCCCTAAACCATCACCCTTTATTGTGAGGATGTCTTCTTCCCTAATTAATTGAAGCTATGAAATTATCCTTAATTGTACTGTTATTCCTTGTCCATAACGACTGGGAGCAAGTTTATGTAGTGTAGTGTAAGTAGTTTCCAGCTGATAAATAGGAGTGGATGGATGATTATTCATTTTATAGATCATTAACACTTTATTGAAGTATTTGATTATTTCTTCTTGCTTGGGCTCTATTATTTTTCTCTGCCCTTTTTCATGGTGATAAATTTATCATTAGTTATTTATATTATATGTATCGAGGTTGGTTGAGACAAGGTGACCCAGTGAGAGGAGGTATTCGTGGGACCCGCGGGACTCGGGGACCCGGGGTTTCGAGAACCCAGGGGACTTAGGAGACCAGGTGGATTTGGGGGGACTCACTTGGACCTTTCTGGGGCCCTTTGGAATACCCTTGAGACCCTTAAAAACCCTTTTAAGAAACTGTGGCCCCTTTTAGAGGCCCCTCTGAATCCTGGAACCTCTGCTCCCCCCTCCCAACGCTGTAAACCCCATACACAGAAAAAATGTATATATGTGATGCTTGAGTAGAACAATTAACCATTACAGTCCGCGGATTGCTGTCGCAGAGGGCGAGGGTTGCGTCGAGGCTGGTCGATGTGCGTCGAGATCAGTCGAAACATGTCGAGGCGAGTCGAGTTGGTGGCGACGAGCCGAGACTGGCCGAAATTATTCGAGACAAGCCGAGACGAGCTGAGACGATGAGACCCGGGGGACATGGGTTACCCTCCGGGATTCGTCGGGCTCTTTTGGGATACGAAACACCTCTGCCACCCCACTCCCACCCTAAAATGGGAGTGAGGTGGCTCCAAATCCTTAGGAGAGCCTGTATGAGTTGTGATGGGTGTTTCCGTAGTTAAGAGTGTAATGTACGTGGCTAAATGTGAGTCCTTTCTCTGTTCCTTAATCAGTTCTTCTACCGTCCAGGCCAGTGCAGGGACTCGTTCCTTCAGAGTCTTTGGAAGAGTTTTGCCTTCCTGCACACTTGCAATGTGCGACGGCATTTCGTCGCAATCTTCCTTCTCGGCTATCTCTTTCAGATCCTCGCCATCCTCATCCAATGCGGGAAGACTGTAAGGGGTGCAAGACAATGCATCGGGTAGATTATTCAACTTGTCATTCGCACATACCACCTTTGGACTGTACTCCTGTGTCAACACCGCCCACCTGCCCAGCGCACCTTCTGTGCGAACATTTCCTGAATAGAAACGACAATGGACGATGATCTGTGTAGATTGTAATTTCGTAGCCGTATATCAGGTAACGAAATGTCTTGAGGGCCCATAGCACTTCCAGGGCTTCTCTCTTGGTAGTGGAATAACGACATTCTGTCTTTGACAGAGATCTTGAAGCGTACGAGATCGGGTGTAAATAATTTCTGTCAGGAACAAGTCCCATCCCGGGATGTCCGAATTCGAATGAAACATGGCCCAACACAACAACACTGCTCTGCGGATTAGCGTTTGTAATACGATCATGGTCCAGTACACAAAAGAAATGTATGGTAGTGAATACATCTATATCGTAAACTCAAACATGACGTGACTATTACATTTTTTTTCCAATAAACTATTTCCCTTGAATTTACAATCTTTGTACTGTTGAATTTAAAGAATTTCGTCACGCAACTAATACTTGAAAGTTCTAGACACCAATTAGCTTTTCTTTATAAAGTTATACACAATTCATACATTTTAATATATGATGATCGCTTGTTATTTATTCAAGGTCGAAAACGACACGCAAGATCGAGTTTCTATTGATATCGAAGAGGTAAAAGTTTCATGACGAGCGGGGTTCGAACCCGAGACCTCGATCTTATGAGCCTGAGACTGATACCACTAGCCATGAGATAAAAAGACTTTTTTACAGAGTGATGAGATATATAGTGTTCTATTGAAGAAAACAGCGTATACATTTTTTTTATGATTGGAAATTATGAATACTTATTGCCACGTGAATTTATTTAAATTGACGGGCCATAAAGTATTATAAAATAGTAACCAATTCATTCAGTGTTAATATGAGATCCGGGAACCTGACCTAATAAAAAAAATGATAACCGGCTAAATTTATCAGATACATGTAAATTAAACAAGGTCTAAAAATCGATATGAATTATACTTTCGACAAGGTCTAAAATCAATATGAAAATACTTTCAACAAACCATTTGCAGAAATCATGCTACATTTATATGTATATGGCTATGCACAGACTAACATGACAAATATTGTACATTTTACAAGACATTTTCTTTCTGTGTAAGTTTTGATGAATGTATTGGTGGAAGAATGTGTAATGTATGTGGCTAACTGTGAGTCAGTTAATTTAATCTTGTTTTTAGAAAGATTGACATGAGTAGCGGAAAGAAAATAAAATAATGAGTGTTCGGTTATGTTGTTTGTATCGTGTGCTGATTGTTTCTGGTTTTTAAGTCGCTACTGGGATGGTTTATGCTTTTTCTGAATAATTTCTAATATAAAAAAAAATCGATCTTCGCTCGGTGTTTTCTAACAAGTCCGTGCCAATCAGTAGCTTATTGGGAGTTGAATGACATTTGTCAATAAAGACCATCTGATGGTTGGACGTAATTGGGATTGACCTTTTCGTTTGAAGTTTGGATTTGACGAACCATCCGCCTTTGAATTGGATGGATTTGGATTCACTGAAATTGAAATATCTCGAATACCCAACGCAGTATGGTATGTCCTTTAAAGTCAGTCAGACTTTAAATCTAACCAACCACGCACACGTCGACCATCCACCACCATGGCGACCATCGGAATCCGAATTTCCTTTCCGAATTCGAAGAGCTATCCACAGCTCGTTTATTTGTCACTAACAAACGGTGACTTTCCACTCTCACTCTTCACACCGTCACCACCTTTGTATACACACAGGTTTATTTACCACCAAGAAACGGTGACTTTTACTCTCCACACCGTCACCACCTTTCTGTTGTAACACACCACACTGAAAAACACCACGCACCAGTCACAGTCTCACTCCCATCCCTGGGGCTGTCGAGCTCTGCTACTGACAATGGGTTTTCAGGAACATTCAGAGGCTTAACCGTTGACGTACCAAGTAACGAGGTAATCAGTCCCGCTTCAGTATTCTTGGAAGCATACGCTAGATGTTGCACTCCCAATTTGGAGAGGCAATTAGAGTCCATCGAACTAGCAGAGACATCAGGGAGACAGGAGGCTAGCTGGGCCTTCTTCGTGCCGAGCCTCCTTGACAAGGAGTCTGCTTCGAACTTGATAAAAAAAATCTCTCCCATTTTGGTTTTATCGGCCCATCTCATCGCAAGATGCCCCGACCTGCCGCAGTTGGAAACACTCCACATGCTAATTTGGAGCATTTCGGCAGTCGTCCAGAGTATGTCCATGTGCCTTTGCACTTACATTTCCTTCCCGAATATCCCACCTGATTCGCTTCGCAGCCTTCTTCTGGTTCACTCTCATACGGGACTATCTCCTCACACGGGTTCTCCGTGTCTTGACTAATTGTATCTCCACCACTAACCATAATTAATAGGAAGGAGGGCCTCACACCCAAAACTCTTAGAGGAAATCCTATACAACCACCGCATTAATTTATTTGTGAAGGCCTCACGCCAACCCTCTTAGAGTATATCCATTACCACCACCACATTAATTAATTAAGGAGGGCCTCTTGTCCAACCCTCTTCAAGTATATCCTCTATACGAGTCATACCACTACCACGAGTCATAACTCAAACACGAGTCATAACTCTAGCACGCGTCCGTGAGGGAAAAGCACGGTGACCAGGCTATAGACTATTCTATCTGATCCATGTCTCCCCTCCCTGTATCTATCTGGACCCTGAGGATCGCATTAAACCCCATGACCTCATTCTGACTCTGCTTCATTTTCCACACGTCATTTTCATTTTCTCTGAATGGGCAGACGGACGGACACCGGTCTCGTGTCAAGCGCATTCGTCCTTCCTGTCATTCCACCATCCACTTTATTTGTCAAGGTCATGGTCCTAGTAGCCTCAGTGGCTCCAAGCCTGTTCTCGCTGTGAGATGAATCAATCAACCGAGACGCCATAAAGAATACGTACCAAGCATCAACAAGAACTGCCTTTCTGGGCCGCTGACCTACTGCCACCTCACAGTCTGGACGTGTAAAATATAATGTAACACAAAATTTAATAGCCTCTAATAAACTGGTATGATTTTGCGCGGTGACGTCATTCACCGGAATGATAAGGAACCTTGCATACGATGCTGTGTGGTAACTTTCTCATATATATCCTGTGAACTGGGGTATCTTATCCCCTTGCATTAAGTTAATCTAAGGTGTGGGAACAGGAGGGTTCGCCATCGCGTCCACCACGTCTCAAATCAAACCACCACCACTCCACCACGTCGGCTAACTCTAAGCCTACTCGATACTCGAGTGTTTCTTGCACTCTTCCAAGCTTTCACGTACCAACTGATGCCTATTTAATTGAAACTCACACGATTTACTCAAAAACGTCGAGAATTTTCCATAGACTACCAGTCAAAAGATGAGAAACAGTACCACCCTACTTAAACCTAACAATCGTATAAATTATTATCTAATGATTGTCCTACCGCAGATTTTAAAACTCAATAACTTCAATATATCTACTCCAACTCCACTGAATTTACACGGTTTTTAATATTCCACCGACTATCTCGTTATTCCATTGAATCCACTGTAACCGAAAACGCGTTACACAGCAACAAATGCCTATGAACTGTAATAAAACCCAGCGAAGCTGTTGAGCCCTGCTGCGGCGTTCGTTCCACTAAACTTTCTCACATTAATCCGTGTCTACCGCCTGTTCAGCTCTACCTGGTTATATGGTTATAGTCTATTTGTCTTTATGACCGTGACCCGCATCTCTCTCTCTCGTTAAAACAGATATACGATCTCATCTGAGTTTGATTGTTTGTTACAAAAAAAATCACACGTCCTGCAGCCTACTCGTTGCCAAGCCCTCCTTTATTTTTTCAGCTGATGAAACTAACGTTCACCTCCACTTGCGTGGAGCGAGAGAGAGAGTGTTCTGACCTTGAACTTGCACTGCTTTGCACCCATTAAAACTTAAACTCCACTTGTTACACAAACCCACTCATAGACGCAGCGTTGTATGGAAAACTGATGGAACCAGTGATACAGAGAATCACACTCTGATATACTTGTGACTTGTGAGGTATATCAAAGCTCACCCATGGGGCACCAGTGTGTGGCTGCGATGTCATTTAACAGAATATAAAGGAAATCAAATCATTTACCAATTAATATTCATTAATGACCGGTGGACTTGTGAGTTCGCCCAACCCAGGAGAGGTCTTGGGTGTTTACCTCAAAATGACACTCCCCAGCTACTCAGTTGAGTGGGTCTGGGAGATGATATGTTAACAAAAAAAACTTCCATACAATTTTGCCTCTATGTGAAGGGAATTGAAACCACTAGATGAACGACCAAATTTTCTATATTATTATAATCAAGGAAAGTCTGGAGACTGGAATGATTTACCTTCCACCCGCACACAGATGACACAGCCTCTCTAGAATATGCACCCCGGTGCACATGGGTACCACCGCTATAATATATGTATGTACCAAAATGGCGCAAGCAACGAAACCACCAACAGTAAATATGCACACTCATGCGTAATGGGAAAAACACAAACACTAAAAAGGAACATCGGAAAACTAGGTTGAATACATATCGTTTAAACCTTCACACTGTCACATGAAAACGGTTCATTCCTAACGAGGCTCATTTAAAAAATATATATCGCTTTCTGAATAACACCTGGCGTTAATTCTCTGAACCACTAAAATATATATCGCTGTCTAAATCACAACTAGCGTTAACTCTCTGAACCACTGAAATATATATCGCTCGCCGAATTACAACTGGCGTTAACTCTCTGAACCACTGAAATATATATCGCTCTCTGAATTACAACTGGCGTTAACTCTCTGAACCACTGACAGGGTATAGTAACGAGTTACCCCTCGTAGATGATGAATTGTGACCCAGTAGCGCTCACCCAGATCAGTGACTTGTTTCTAGGTCCTCGTAGATGATGAAGGAGCTTCTCTGCGTCCGGCAAAACACGTCCAGCTCATGCTGGATTTTGTCGGCGTCCGACTGGCACCTCTGGCGTTGAATTTTGATGCACGTTTGCAGATTAAGAATTGCCTTCTAATCTCATACTCGTCATTAAACTCGGGGGTCTATAGTAACTGCTAACTGGAGACTATGACACCGCAACCACATGCAAATCGTCTCTGAAACTTGTGGACACCTCTGGCGTTGAATTTTATGCACGTTTGTAGATTCGAAATGTATTTCCAGCCCTAAAAACGTTCGTAGAACTCGAAGATCTATATTAACTGCTCCTGGACTATGACTCCTGGGAACACTGAAGAAATGTTCGTAGAACTTGGGGGTCTATAGTTATATTACTAGTACTGTGACACTTGGAGGCACTGGAAGAAATGTTCGTAGAACTTGGGGGTCTATAGTGATATTACTAGTACTGTGACACTTGGAGGCACTGGAAGAAAACTCGGCAATGCAGGGCTTTAAGCAACGATCTCGGCCGCAGGACGTGGGCTATAGACGTGTCTCTCACATATCGTGTTTATGAGATGTAACCTCGGGCTACTTGGTGACCCTGCCTTATATAGCCCAAAACGTGACGTCATCGCCCGCCACACGCTTGGGAACAGCTCGGCGGCCACTCTTTTAACCAACGTCTCAGTTGCACTAGGCTAATAACACATATAAGTAACAAGTAGGCTTAGGGCCAACATCCTACCGTTAACACGGCGAACCACCGTTACCCCTCTTAAATTATAACCTTACAACCATCCTGTAGCTCAACACTGGATGACCAGTTGCTAAGGGATTGCTGGCCTATCCGTACGTAACAAAACAGCTCATTGCTAGCCTCTCGAATGTCCCCCGAGGCACAGTCGGAACCCTTCCTATTCATGATTAAGACCCTAAGGCCTCCAGACTCGTAGCGACGTCCTCGCCTGTTTACTGCTCCCGGAGCGCTGACCCTTGCAGTTTTAGCGCGAGGCGCCAGTCGTCCGACAAACAGGTCTCTGTTTATTCAAACAATGGCTACTACCTCAGCGGTTTTTCAGAGCGGACGGCGGCTTGCTGGTTACCCCGTGTCTGTATCTTTCAAAGTATCCAGCATGCAAGGTATCCGTTCCTTGCAATCTGTATCCTTCACGCAGGGTCCCGCTACAGGGTGTCACTCTAGTAATTTTGAATGAGTTTGGAAATTTTCCTTGAATTAAGGACTTGTTGACAATCGAAGGGATAATATATTTGCTTAGGAATAATATATTTGCTAATTTCTAAATGATACTGATGGAACAATTATTGATAGTTCTATATATTTTTTTGAGATAAGAAAATTGAGCAGTAACTGGGGAAAAAATATAAAGAATTAACAAAATTGATATTCGATAGATATTTGAGATGGTCGTTTTCATTGGTATCAATGGTATCTGCAATATTTTTCCCGACCTTCAAAAAGCATTCGTTGAGTATATTTGCTTTATCTTGATCTAATGAGCATTTGTTATTGACAACGATTTTTTTAATAGCTGGTTACATCTGTTGTTATGTGGTCTAAGTATGTTATTGATCACCTTCCTCGTTCGTTTGAGATCTTTTTTGTAATCAGAAAATGTATTTGCGTGGTAAGTTCGTTTAGAAGATCGAATCCAGCCTGAAACGCGGTTTCTAAATTGGGTGTAAGTAACTTTTTGCATTTCTTCTTGCAAGTACAAAGAAAAATTATGATTCCGTGTTTTTATTTCTGATTTAATAAGAGCAATAATCCAGGGTCTCGTTATGTCTTTTGGAGAAACTGTTTTCGGTTTTAAAGAACAGCAAGAATTATAACTTGCATCTACTATAGAGGTTAATAGTTTGACAGCAAGATCAGTCATTTCCATTCATGATTTCAGTGTGATCATATTGATTCATCATGACATACAGATTTCCTATTGATACATCATTTATTAATCTGTATTTAGTTTGCTGCCATTTTTCATATGATTCATTAATCAATATGTTATTCTGAATTACAAAAATAGACAGGTGGTCTGATATATGAGATATTAATATGCCAGAGTTATATTTATGCGGATTTGTGTTGAAAACGTTTTCTATTAGAGTGGTCTTATCTCTTACTTTTCCTATTCTAGTTGGTTTTGATATTAGTGGTAATAATGCAAGGCTATTCATTTAGCATAAGAGTTATAAAGCATAAAAGTCGTTGTCGTAATTCATAATATTTATATTAAAATCTCCACATGGATTAAAATGATCAGTTTATGTTGTTATATAGTTAGATAAATTCAACTATTTTTAATGAATAGGTTAGAATTAGCAGATGGTGGCATGGAAGCTGTTGCAATGATCATACATATATTTTTCAGTTTAATTTCAACGAAAAATGTTTCGATGTATGGCATACTGACAGGGCAATAATCAAAAATTTTAGAGGTTTATTTATCAGAAAGCTAGATGCTGATGGCTCCTCCGCGTCAACCATCAGTTCTGAATGACTGAAAGGAGTTACAGTTTCTAAAATGAATTAAATCTTTTGTGTCCTCTGTAAGCCAGCTTACTGTGAAGCTGAACACATCGAAATTATTTAGGTAATAGTGATCTGATGTTCTGGTGTACCAAAGAAAAGTTTGTCCTTGTATTTTTAGTAATGCAGTCTTATCTGTCAGAAGTATCTTCATCATAATATTCCCTCTTCCTTTCAGTATTTCGATCAGGGTAGGGAACATTCAGATGGTTGGTATCAGGGTCGATAGAATCTCACAAATTATTGTCCAGGCTTATTGGAACAGCTGGTATATAACCAAGGAAGAGTAAAATGATAGAAGAAAGTTAACACAGAGTCTTCTGCAAGAAATAAAGAACTAAAGTGAAGCTCCTTTAGTTTTGTCTGCCCATACAATGATAATACTACTCTAAGGTAAAACTCAGCAATTTCCTCCCACGCTCAGTTAACGGTTTGACCATTGTTGATGTCACTTATTTCAAGGTCAGTGCATTTACTACAATCTTAAATTTCCTTGATATCAGGAAACAGAAACTCAAGAAACTGGCTTTTGAAATGGGAAAATTTCTTTGAAATTTATGTGAAAGGTTTGCATTGGATGTGATTTAGATTACCTGCTATGCTCTCTTATCTTGGAGTTCTACTTTTGTAATTTCTGGCACATCTTTCCTTAAAGGTGCACTAGATTTTGCGCTATCGAAATTTTGTTCAGTGGCATGACAGTCATTTATAACATGGCAGTCATGTAGAGTGTCAAAATATTCTATTATATTTTCTGGAGCGTAATTTACCATATGAAGAAATGGGCCCGAAAGACTAGCGTTTTGAAGAAGATCGTGTTGCCGTTCTGCGTGTATGAACGCGTTCAAGTATCACTACTACTTAGCGCAAACTCTCCGAGCTGGTCTACTTCCATAGCAACAGGTGATTGTTGCTAAATAATAGTTTGGCTTCCTAACAATATACATATATATTTTCCTCATTTACGGGATGGTTAAATTACTTGGATCAACGGTCATATTCAGCTGTTGACCTTGAACGCAGCAGCGTGGCAAATGGTTAAAAGAAAATCAAACATTTTTTAAACAGATCACTTCCTGAAAAAGAACTAACTAATTGTTTGACATTAACACTAGGCTTGCAAAACGAAGTGGTGAAAGTTTCAAAGTCTATTGCACCTTTCAATGGAGTTTAATGCAGTTATGAGAACATACTAAATAGGATTTTCTGACCACTAGCAGCAGAGGGCAAGAGTTTCTCCCTTTCACCACTATAAGCTTCTTCTACTTTTCAAAATGAAAATATTATTTTAGTATTCCTTGAATAAAAAGGAGTAACGAGAAACCTTCACTTTTTAAATGCTTACTCAGTAGCTAATAAGAAAGAACAGAATATGAATAATTAATCGCGGCACCAGTTACGTTATGTACGGCTTCATGTTGACAGCCCAAATTCTATCCGCAAAAAAACAAATACAATTTTGCCATCTTACTTCGAAATATTACATTACCTTTGGTTAGTTTGTTGTGAACACCAACTATCTCTAAAAAAAACTGGCAGAGTGAACAGGGAAATTCCCTAAGGTTCCGCAAAGATACACCAGCAATGAGGACAAAAACACACTCTGGGATCTTAATCTAAGGTAATTTACCAAAGGTAAATTATCACAAATGAAAACGTTATTTGTCTTATGCTTTTTCTTTCCTAACCATCACAGCGACTTTCATTATTGTCTTTAACAAACTAGACGAATAATGAGAAAATTGAACAAAAGATGTATTTGCAATAAGCTGGGTGATATTAAATATGC
>SDVV010017412.1:0-13994 GCA_016164225.1 Gammarus roeselii | reverse complement strand
GGACACTGTCATAACCGGACACTGTCATAACCGGACACTGTCATAACCGGACACTGTCATAACCGGACACTGTCATAACCGGACACTGTCATAACCGGACACTGTCATCACCGGACACTGTCATAACCGGACACTGTCATAACCGGACACTGTGATAACCGGACACTGTCATAACCGGACACTGTCATCACCGGACACTGTCGTAACCGGACACTGTCATAACCGGACTCTGTCATAATCGCTAAAAAAAGAGCCTTACGTACCCTAAAATAATACGCACGTTCGCCCCTCGGGTTAGAAACACGTACCTTTCTTTGCAACGCGGGTCAGAAACACGTACCTCTTGATTAGGTTAGGTTGGGTAGGAAAAGTTTCATTAAAGTGATAATAAGTATAATAGAAGAACTCGTAGCTGATTTGACAGTTGCGGATATAATAGTGGCTGCTCCGAGTGAGGGATGCTATGATTGTTTGCAGTTGAAGAGTTGTACCTTAGTAAGGTAGTTGTAACAAGTTGTGGCTATATGACAGCTGGCAGAGATGAAAGGGGCTGATATGACGTTAACGCCAGGTATAGCGACCCCATTCAACTTATAACATTCGTTGCACTGAAACATATCACGTCTGTCTCATCTTGCCCCAGCTAATGTCGTCCCTTAGACATGCGGAGACGAGAGACGTACCGGCGTCTGTCGCGGAGTCATTTGTATGCGCGTCGCGCGGCAAACATCAGCGCAAAGTGCCACCGAGCGGGTCGGAAGGCGTGAGCCAAAATAATACTGCAAGTAACCAAACGCTTCATTACTTTGTTCGCCTCCTGCGAGGTATTTCTGGACAGACTACCCTGCCAAGGTATCTAGATAGGATATATGTTCTCAGATGTGCCGGTCGGCTGCCCCCATCAAGCGTCACCCCAAGGACCATTCCCTCGACGTTTATGACGCCATGCCAGTACCTGTAAGCGTGAATTGCTGAACAGGTTTTAGATAACGGTTCAAGTTTTGCCACTAATGGGGATTTACTTGAACTATGCCAGATCAGCTGATTGGTATATTTTATTTGCATGCGTGGCTTGCGGATGTTGTCATGTCTCGCGTGGATACTCTGCAGTAGAGAAGATCTCTCTGGGATTGATATTGGACGGCCAGCCGAGATTTATACGACAGCAGTACAAATAAATGCTGATACATAAAGTTATTACCGTTAGTCCTTCATAAAATATGTTATCCCTTTGAAAATATCAGTAAATTTGGTCAGCAATAGAGGTAAAATAAATACTCACCGTCATGACAACACTATCGGCAGCATCACTGGCAAAACAATGTATCCTCAGTATCGCTGGCAACACTATTAGCAGCATCACTGGTAACACTATCAGCAGCATCACTGGCAGCCCAATGGTCTCCTCAGTATCGCTGGCAACACTATTAGCAGCATCACTAGTAACACTATCAGCAGCATCACTGGCAGCACAATGGTCTCCTCAGTATCGCTGGCAACACTTTTAGCAGCATCACTGGTAACACTATCAGCAGCATCACTGGCAGCACAATGGTCTCCTCAGTATCGCTGGCAACACTTTTAGCAGCATCACTGGTAACACTATCAGCACCATCACAGGCAGTTGAATCAGCACCATCACTGGCAACACTGTCAGCCCAATAACTAGCAACACTATCAGAGCCATCATAGGCAGCACAATCAACAGCATCATAGGCAAGGCAATCAGCAGCATCACCGCAACACAATCAGCAACATCATTGGCAACACTATAAGCAGCATCACTGTCAGCTTTATAGGCAGCATCAGTGGCATCACTACCAGGAACACTATTAGTGTCCACCGCGTCATGGGCAGCATTGTTAGTAGCACCACTGTCATCACTATCCTTGTGAACGCTCTAAACAACATCACAGACACACTATCACAATCGCTATAAGCATCAGCAGCATCACTGTTAACATTGTCAGTATCATCGTGCAGCATCACCAACAATACTATCAGCATCACCGAAAACACTATCAGTACCACCGGTAACACTATCAGCATCACTTGCAACACAATCAACATTATTCCTCCATGGAGTCGGTGTTGCCGTCATTGTTTCCAATCTCCAATTACGAGCAGATTACAAAGGGATCACGGGACGAGATGCACCTGCACGGGTAAGAGCGCAGCTACTGCCTTCGACGAAACAAGGCTCAGGGTATAAAAAACATCTATAACAGACACAACTATTATTTTGTTAGCAGATTCACAAATGAAGTAGAATTGTACGATCAACTGCAACCAGTAAAAATATTAATTTCATTGTAAGTGAAGCCAAATTATAAACAAAATATCTACAAATCAACAAGACCAGATGTTTTGCAGAGAAGAATATTGAAGGACCACTTTGAAATAATTAGCAGCACATTGCCCGAGATATTTAACAGATCTCTCTAAAAGAAGGCAAGACGAGCGGGGGGAGTAGAGTCTCACGCATCTCCGAACCTTATTGTAAGGGTCGCTGAATGTGCGTGGTTGTAGTACGAATGAAGCAAAGAGGCAAGAGATTGGCGAGCTGTTTGTGAAGAGGAAGTTAGATGTGTTGGCGCTGAGTGAGACTAAGTTGAAGAGTAAGGGCGAGTGCGAGTTTGGAGTGCTAAGTGGAAAAAAGTCAGGCATGGATGAAGGCTGGGCACGAGAAGGTGTGGTGTTGTTATTGACTAATCAGCTGGCTAGAAGCGTTACTGAGTGGAAAGAGTTGTCCTCCAGATTGATGTGGGTAAGAGTAAAGTTAGGCATAGAAAAATTGGCATTTGTGTGTGCGTATGGACCTGGTAGAGAGAGGAGTGAGGAGGAGAGGGAGCAATTTTGGACTGACCTGAGCGAGTGTATTGAGAGTTTTGGAAGTCAATTCAATTTGGTTGTACTGGGTGACCTTAATGCGAGGATTGGAGATGCAATAGTGGATAATGTGATAGGGAGGTATGGCATTCCTGGTAGCAATGACATTGGAGAAAACCTTATAGGTTTTGCATGGAGCAGGATCTGGCCTTTTGAAAGAGCCTGTTCAAGAAACGAGACATCCACAAGTACACATGGTAAGGATGGCGGCCCATGGTGCAGTGGTGGAAAGAGCGCTGATGGATTTTGTGCTGATTTCAAGGAGAGTGGTGGGAGGCTGTTAGATGTGCTGGTGTTGAGAGGGAGGGTGGAGGAGTGTCTGACCATCTGCTGATGGAAAGACGATCAATAGTAGAGCCTAGGTGAAAGGGGAACAAAAGAGTGGGAGGAGGAAGAGAGGGTGTGAAAGTGAGTAAGCTAATTGTGAAAAGCAGAGCCGAGGAATTCCAGCGGGCGTTGAGGGAGGAATATGACCACGTGAGACGGCAGGACCTGCAAGATGTAGAGGAAGAATGGGAGACGTTCAGAGATGCCATGTCGAGATTTTCGAGAAATGTTTGTGGTATGCGCCATGTGGGTCAAACTGGCGGTGACGCAGAAAATACGAACTTTTGAGGAGTGGTTGCAAGCGAGGTTGGTAGTTGCCTATGACAACTACAAGGAGAAGAGGTTGAAGGTAAAATTGGTGAGGAGTGTGAGCGTTGCTCTTTTGTATGTTCCCGATCTTGATTGGAGAAGGGGTGAGGCGCACTGGGGGTCTGGGGCTGCTCACGTATTCATTTAAAGGCCAATTTTTGGCCCGTTGTCTGCAGGTTCATCTTCAGTATCCTTGACGTTTAACCCCATTTCCGGACAGCATTCGCTGTTCAGGAACTGTCTCCAGTCGGAGAGAGCGCCAAGGTGAATCCCCCACTATCCAAGGTCCTGGGGTGGGTGCCAACTATCTGTATGATGTGGCCTGGAAGTAGGAGACTTGTGTTCCGACACGGCTCTGCATTTGCCAAACCCAGAGGAAGCCCAGAAGAGATTTTATTGGTTGCGAAGCCCAGTAGGGGGATACGCCCAGTTAGGGTGTTGATGAGAGAGCGCCAAGGTGAATCCTCCACTATCCGAGGTCCTGGGGTGGGTGCCGCCCATGTGTGTGATGTGGCCTGGAAGTAGGAGACTTGTGTTCCGACACGGCTCTACGTTTGCCAAACCCAGAGGAAGCCCAGAGGAAATTTTATTGGTTGCGAAGCCCAGTAGGGAGAGACGCCCAGTTGGTGTGTTCTCCCTCAGCCCATAGGTGGAGCCCCAGGTAGAAGCCTTGTCCCAGAGAGGAAGCCCTTAATTTTATCTTATCCCAGAGGCTTAACCCGGAGATCAAAACCCAGATTGGTTGGCATGCGCAGAGTGGGTGTTGGTTTGGCAGGCTCCATGACCTTGCCTCGTGAACAGCTTGGGTGGGCATTCCGCCATCGCTTTCAGGAGAGCCAAAAGGTATGCTGATGCCAGGCGGGGCAGACGATTGTGCCAGAATTTGAAGGAGAACAAAAAGATGTTCCGGAAAGAGGTCAAGAGGATGAGGAAGGGAGAGACTAGAAAGGAGGAGGCGGTGAACGATGAAAACCGCCAGTTGTTGACAGAAAGTGGTGGTGTTCGGTATAGGTGGGCCGAGTATTTTGATGAATTTTGAGTGTCGTGGATGACAGAGAGGCTGACATTGTTAATGAGCTGGTGTTGAGAGGTGGTGAGGTGGTGCGCGGATGCCGGGTTTTGAAGAGAGACTTGTTGCGGATATTACTATCTAAAAGGTGCTTGAGGTGGTGGAGGTGAAGAGAGCAGGGAAAACCCCTGTTATAGGTGACGTTGCGACTGAGGACCTGAAAAAAGGTAAATTAATGATTGTCGAATATTGGTGAGGCTACTGAACATTTGTTTTGTGCCGGGCGTGGTACCGATTGAGTGGCGCAGTGCTTGCATTGTCCCGCTGTAAAAAAGGTAAAGGAGCTAACAATTAGTGCTGCAGCTCAAGTGGTATCGGTTGGTTAAGTGTGGTCGGTAAGTTGAAAGGAAGAGTGTTGATCAAAAGGATTAGAGAATGTACGGATTGCGCAATTGGAGAGGAACAGTGTGTTTTTAGAAGCAGCAGAGTGTGTGCCGATCAAATTTTACAATGAGTGGTCTGTGAGAGGTACCCTGCACAGGGAAATTATGTAATCTGGGCCTTCATGTATTTGGAAAAGGCATACGACAGGATTGACAGGGAAGTGCTGTGGAGGGTGTTGCGTTTGTATGGAGTGGGCGGAAATCTGTTAAAAGCGATGCAGAGATTTTGTGTTGGCAACCGAGCATGTGTCAGAGTGGGAAGCGAGGTGAGTGATTGGTTCACAGTGAGACAAGGCTGAGTGATGTCTTCCTGGCTGCTCAATCTCAACATGAATGGAGTGGTCAGGGAGGTGAACGCGAGTGTGCTGGGTCGTGGCTTGGAGCTGTTGAATGCGAATGGACGGAGTTGGCAGTTGAGCCATTTGCTGTTGGCGGATGATACGGCGCTGGTGACGGATCAAGAGGAAAAGCTATGTGGGCTAGTGTCTGAGTTTGGTAGAGTATGTGCAAGGAGGAAGCTTCGAGTGAACGTGGGTGGAAGTAAAGTAATCAGATGTTCAAGGACTGTTGATGCGAGCAGAATTAGTGTCCTCCTAAATGGAGATTTGTTAGAAGAAGTTCAGTATTCAAAGTATCTGGGCTCCCATGTGGAGATGACTGAACTAGTGGAAACAGAGGTGAAGTTGCGAGTGAAGGAGGGGTGTAAAATGCTGCGTGTACTGAGGAGTTTAATGAGCTGCAGGACGTTGGGGATGGAAGCAAAGAGAGGGCTGTATGAGGGTGTTGTTGTCCCTAGGAGAGAAGAAGGTTGAATGTTTTCGAGATGAACAGTTTTGAGGAGCATGGCTGAAGTGTCGCTGAGAGACAGGTTCACTAATGACGTGGTTTGAATTAGAACGGTGATTGTGAAGAAGTTGGTGGACAGAGTGAATCCGCGTGTTCCAAGATGGTTCGGGCACATGCTGAGGATGGATGGAGGGAGATTATTAAAACATGTGATGAAGCCGGAGGCGAGTGACCGTAGGTTTAAAAGAAGACCAAAGTTTGGGGGAATGGATGGTGTGGGGCGGGCGTTGGGAGGGAGAGATTTGCATGTGGAGGTAGCATGAGAGCGTGCAATGAATAGGCGTCAGTGAAGAATGGTTGTGAATTGTTGATTTTTGACGCTGCTCTGATGTGCTCTCCCGGCCTTGACGTTTAGTTGGGAAGCTGGATGACCTTGGGAAGGGGAGAGGTGGTCATCATGACTCGGCGGGGTAAACCAGTCACGCTGTCGGGCCCTGATGCTGACACGGACAGCACTCGTGACCCAGAGTGTGTATTGTGGGGTTCCCGACCAGACCCTCTGGCACAGGGGGGGGGTAAGTTGTGGGAGCGTGAGCGTGTGAGGGTGTGTGATACGCCTTGCCGTCGGCCACCCCGCATCCTGGGGCATTCGGCCTAGTTTCTGTATCTTTATCTGTGTCTGTGTCTTTATCTGTATCTGTATTTGTTTCTGTATCTGTATCTACATATGGTGGGGATATGGTGGGGTAGTTGGATACCATGGGGTAGTAAATATACAATTAATAACACGTACGTTTGCCCCGCGGGCTCGAACTACGTACCATAGAATAATACGTTCGTTTACCCCGCAGGTTAGAAACACGTACTTTTGCCCCGCGGGTTAGAAATACGTGTTCCTAAGTTAGGTTGGGTTAGGTAGGAAGGTTCCAACAGCATGCTCGTAACGTAGCCAGCAAATATATTCAGCTGCCCGCAACATAACGGCACGAAGCCAATACCCTGCCGTATCAAACTGAACCAGCGCATAGATTCGGTTTCTGATGGACACTTGTTATTGACAATTGGGGGTTCGGCCGGGTGCTGTATCTGCTTCACCGTGATGCAATCATGTAAGCTGTATTACTCCAGCGGTGTGGGATGCTCGCTTTCGACAAAGTCATTTGTTCTATTGCGCTCATTTGTGTAGGCTACTGATTAGCATGCCTTAGCCAAGTGATCAACTTTTCCGCTTTTATTACTCTTCATCAAATCGTAAAAACAATCTTTAGCCAGGTGATTCCTTGAACAGTGACCTGATCCAGACGTAGTTTCCATGCACGCGTAGTAATATACCGTCTTTTTCTATAAAAACTTGACCGTGCTAACTGGCGCTGTGTGTACATGAAAACGTCAGTCGATATTTGTTTAAGTAACTTTGCTCGAAGTGACATGTTTTCGAACGTCTTCCCCTCGCATTATGTTATTAACTCTGTAATAAGGGTGGTGGGCCGTAGCCCTGCCACGAATGTGATGAACTTATCTCTATCAGCTTGCTTGTGCAACAGTCTTTGTACTTGCATTGGTTCCCCAAATCAATGAGTGCTCAATAATAACTCTTGACCAATTCATCGTCCCTCTGCTTCCGCCCGACGACTGACCAACGCTCCGCTAGCTGCGGGAATGGCCCCCCTTCAAGCTCGCTACTGGCGCTATGCATGTTGACTTCTCGTTGATCTTCGGCTTACCTTCTGTTGAATCTGTGTCAGTGTAGGAGGAGGTAAGCGTTTGGTGATCGCTTTCTCTCGTGCATGGGAGGCCTGTTCTGCAGCAAAGCGAGCGCGAACCCAACTTTGAGGTTTAATCGGTAGTTTTGAAACGCGAATCGGAGAGGGTAGACGAGGGGGTGGACATCCGTTGTGCGTTGCTGTTGTCATCTGCCATTTTTATTCCAATACCGCACCTACATTTAAATATAACGAGTTGTCTTCAACACTGAATTCTTGACCTCGAGTCTAACATTATAATCGGAATAAGGGCGGAGGACTTAGAATACTGGTCCACGAATAAAATAACTTTATTTACAGGATTATTTAGGGTAGATGGAAGCCGGACGAGTGTATGGCTAAGATTGCCTCCAACACACCATCCAACCCCTAATTCATAAAAGACCTCATTGTACACAGTTACGTATGCGTCAAGAATGCCATGGGTGTGTAAAGAGCTTTGTCTTTTAGCTTCAGGCCAGCGTGGCTGACATGCCTTCACCACTGAACCCATGTCGCGGGGAGACGTTGTCTCTGTGTCTTAGTAACTTTGTTCGACATGACAGCGCTGCCAATCTGATTGATCTTTCTGTGGTTTTGTTGTTACCACATGCAAGTATTTCACGTCTAGAGTAATAATTTTACCGATTTCGCTGAAAATGTGAATGTACAGTAAAATCAAACTTGTTAAACATATGGACATAACAATCGAAAATTCCCGCCGTAATTCATGCGACAGATTGTTTTCAATAAAAATTGAACTGTTGTTCACTACACATATGTTTGCTTGCAACAACAATACCAGTCAACATCACTGTGCAGATTACCCCAAGATCCCATCTTCCTCCAGATGTGTTTAGTTGCTTCCTCCCGAGCAACACGGGATCAGAATTGGACCAACATTGTTGGGAAAATGACAACAAAGGAGGCCGGAGGAGATATCCGGATGAGGACTTGTTGCGGTCATTAGACGCTTGGTTATATAAATGGTGTACGTTGGAATCGGCCCGGCACCGGATCGATTTGGGATATGGTATTATTATTGGAACAGTTATTTGTGGGTTGTAGGGCAGTTTTGGCAAGGTTGATCTAAAATCTGGTTAGGTTCGTAATTGATATGGAAATTTTTCTCTAGTCAGAACTAAAGAAGTTTCAGCCTTAACATGCTGAGCAACGACTGCTATAGACTTCGGACTGTTATAGGCTACCGCAGAGCATGGACTTTTCATGATTAGGTAGTTATCGGTTAGCTAAATGTGAAAAGCCAATCAGCAAAGTTGTATTACAGAACCACACATGTAGCGTTATTCCAATGAGAACCCGAATGTAATTAGATCACTCTGCATTAGCGCTCATCAGATAATAGGCAGTCATAACTTCAACTTCATAAATGCGGGAGTGTACAAATTTTATGAAGGTATGTTGAAACTACTGAGATTTTCTAGTGTGAAGAAATTCACTATGGTTAACATGATTGAAGCCATATCGGATGGCGATGTGCAACTAAAATGTGTGTTTTGTAGTGTGTACGAGGGGAGATACTGGGAAAATCTGTTCTGATGTATACATACAGAACTATTGTTATACGATGCAAGCTGTCTATTGGCACAAGCTATTGCCTCCCCCACCTTCAATTAAGGAGTGGGGGAGGGTAATGATCTCGACCCTTATAATATACTGCCCTGTTCAACAGGCGGTGCCTATAACCCACCTGCTGCTCTCTGCAGTGATCGGAACAGAGCCAGTGCTGGTCTAGCATAGATGTGTTCAGAGTCGTTAAGAAATGGAGTGGCAGAGAAGAGAAGGCTGAGCCTAATTACCACGGCTTATGGCTGAATGTAGAGGCTACTTAAAGGGCTTCAAGTAGCAATTACAAAGGGAGTACTTGATAATAGTTGCGAGGTAGTATGGTGGCTTGCAAACATATATTCACTAAAATCCGACAACATCTACCCAGGTATTAATTTTATTTGAGAAGATATCTCATGGTATGCGTCTCAGTTTGCGGAAGTGGAAGAATTCCATATCAAATAGATACCATGTAAAATACTATGCATTGTTTATCACAATCGATACTTTCATTAATTTACATCGTGGATTTTAAAGTGCATCAGTAATGGAAATGTCAATTATGCCAGGGTTTTAGCCCTTTCACTTGAGCGTGGATTTGAATCACTTTATGAACGTGATTTTTTTTATTCGCTAGATTTCAATAGAATTTCTCAAAAAGCTTCACATTTTTGAAGCGAATACAAATATTCAATACGAGTGACTGAAATGAATGGCCGACTTCTTCACAGGCGATACTCGACAAATCGTAACGTTCACCATGAATTTAGATACATAATATACTCACTGTGGGTTTATCCTTCATCACAATGATCTATATTCAAATGACCAGCAGGTAAGGAATTATTTTGTTTCACATCATAAAATTTGAATGTATTGAATTTTGAATTCGCAAGCACGGAACTATTCAAGTTTCAATTAGTATCTGCTCAGACCATATTTTCCAAATGCAGTACAATTATGTGATTAAGTTGGCAAAATGAACGAGCGGTCTTAGGTGCCAGACTCAAGGCAGTTCCCCGTAAGGAGGGATATTGGCGTTCTCGTCCTCTCAGGAAGGCGTGGGTTCAAACCCTACTCCTGACAGACAGTTTTGTGCGCCCGAGGCTCATTTTGATTCAGCGGCAAATCCCTGCAAATAGCAGCCAAAAAATACATAGAGCAGCCAATTGAAGTTTACAAAAGGCTTGGGATAAATGTGTGGAGGGAAGCCCTAGAACGTTGCATTTACAGAGTGTTTAAAATCAGTAATCTTGATTGGAATAAGCCCTATCCAGACTACCAGCTAATTCGAGGAGCGAAATAATCAAATTTGAACTAAAATAATGAAAACGTTAGCATAGCTTACGAAAATGACGACGAATGTTCTAAACATGCTTGGGTTACCTGATTAAAGTTACTACCGAGATAGTAAGCAATCATATTGTAGTTAGTTGTCGGGCTTCGTTAGTGCGATAACATTTCAAATAGTTTCTTTGGATCACTAATAAATCACCCAAATCTGATCCTCGGTAGTATAGTGGCGAGTACCCGCATCCCTGCCGGACACGCGGGAGACCGGGGTTCGGTTCCCCGTCGGGGAGAAGTGTTTTAAAAGAAATCCGGAGGATTACTTGGACGAGTTCTGTTCAAGTATTTTTTTTAAATTGCGAATCGTAAAAAAATACACTAGCGTCATAGAGCAAAAAATGTATCCCGGCTAGCGCAACATTAAACATTCTGAATTTACGAAGAATGTAACATCAAAATATTCCTAGCAATAAAACTATTATTAATATCATGTTTTATGACATGAGTCATGATTCCGTTGTTGGCTACCTTCACTCCCCGACGCCAGGCAAAAAAAAAATCCGGAGTTAGACTGGTTTGAGTTTTGTTTCTATGATACGCTACGTTGAAATTTGTTCATCAGCTCAGAAACATTTTGGCTTGGAAGGGATTGTTGAAAGTGTCGTTCCAGCCCACGCCCTTCTGAGAGGACCAAATGGCTCATACCCCTTTTAAAGAAGTAAGGCTTACCTGAAGCTGGCGCCTTAGACCACTCGGCTATCCTCACATGCTAACAGTCTGTTTTATTTGATCGACTGATACAAAATCTGCATGCAGAGAAGTGTTGGAAGAAACAGTATTCATTCTACCAAGTTATGATGATTCTAAAAGATGTAGTGCCCTGCGGCGGAGCGTGCGATGACTCACGTTGAGGCTCCGGTGGAAATGAGGTCCAAATCTAATCAAATCTAGAAAATGTAGGAGTTCTCTCTTTACAGTTGGAGAAGTTCATAAAGCTTCATACAAAAATACTATTTAATCATAATTTGCAGTCATTTTTACTATTAACACTTAACCATAATCTGCAATTGGGGTGAAAAAATTATTATCTGTTCACGGATCGGCAATTTTTTCAATTGGCGATTAGCTTCGTCACATTTGGACTTTGAAGGCTTATATCAGACTACAACTTCGTCACTGTCTGAAGGTTAGACTTAATTCCATATTTAATCTAAAGATTCTATGTCAAGTCATAGGTATAGTTACAAATGCAGTTATCTGTGGTAGGAAGAAGGTTCTCCATTTATTCAGGTTGGTCTCAAAGTAATCTAAACTCGCATACCACACGCGTCTCCTTCTCATGCTAAACTGCGCCAGTTACCCCAAGATGACAACCGGGAAATTTCCGCTACTGGCAACTGCCCTCTTGCGGGGAAAAGCTGCATTTTTCTCCCTTTCATTTGTGCCCCTCCCATTGAGTGCCCAAACCAATTCACTGACAACCTTGACTTCGTCTTGAGCTGAAAATTAACTTACCATGGTGCGATGATTAGTTTCAATGCTATCTTTTATACTCAACTATTTACATCCATTTAAAAAATAATTTTTAACACGTTATCCCGATACCAAGGTGAATTATTTAGAAAAATATGGGCGTAGCCAACGAGTCAGGATGGCGAAGGGGGGTTGGAGGGTGTTAATACTGAACTGGGCCCAGCTCCCGTCCCTACCCATGCCTGAATGGACAAGCCTTACACATATACAGACATGTGCAATAACACTTCGCTTCGAGAGGAGCGTGGGAAGATCTTTTTGCATGAGCTTTGAAATATTTCGAAGCCCTCAGCAAAACAAAAACAATAGAATAATTTATTCGTCCATATCTAAGAATTGTGACCTACATTAAAACGATTAAATGCTCTCATAAAAAGACGATTGAATGTCCTCATAGGACAAAAATATCATGGTTAAATATCAATTTGATGCGACTGTCTATACATTGAATTTAGTAATTCAGCAAGTCTGGCAGAGTCGACGTTGGTTCAAGGCTCTCATTCAAGAAACTACGTCCATTCGTTAGCGTTAGATCGTGAAAATACTTTTTACGATTTCGTAGTTCCAACTCAATCTAATCCCACCTGCTTTGAGAGCAGAGTTAATGAAGTTTCAATCGGCATCAATGTAAACAGGGGCAAATACTTTGCTAATGCATTAAATGTCAACACACGCGGAATTTATTCTATAGAATTACAAATCAATAGACGCGAATTCTATTCTAATGTATTGAATGTCAATAGACACGGATTCTATTCTAACGTATTAAATGTCAATAGACGCAGATTCTATTCTACATTATTATTCCTATGTATCAAATGTCAATAACCGCGGATTTTATTCAAAAGTATTAAATGTCAATATCCGAAGACTCAATTCTAAAGTATTGAATGCCAACAGACGCTGATTTTATTCTATAGTATTGAGTGTCAATAGACGCGGATTCGATTCTAAATTAGTAAATGTTAATAAAATGCTATTCTGATGTATTAAATATCAATAGGCTCAGATTCTATTCTTAAGTTTTAAATGTATATCGACACGGATTCTATTCTAAAGTATTAAACGTCACTAGACGCGGATTCTATTCTTAAGTATTAAATGTCAACAGGCGCGGATTCTATTTAAAAGTATTATTTAAATAGACACGGATTCTACTCCAAAGTTTTGAATGTCAATATACACGGATTCTATTCAATATTATAAAATACCAATTGACGGGGATTATATTCTTGAGTATTAAATGGCAATAAACGAAGATTCTATTCTAGAGTATTGAATGCCAATAGACGCGGATTTTATTCTAAAATATTCAATGTCAATATAGCTCTTGATACCGGTTTTGAGAGCAGAGTCAATCCAGTTTCAATCGGCCTGAAATATTGTTAAAAGGGGCGGAAATTTTTATTGGGTATTAAATGTCAATAGACGCGAATTTCATTCTTTAGTATTAAATATCAATAGACGCGGATACTATTCTATGGTATACAATGGCAATAGACGCGGTTTCTATTTAATACCCTACGGGATAGCCTACGATGACTCGTGTTGAGGCTCTGGTGGAAATTAGGCTCAAATCAAATCAAATCAAATCTATTCTAATGTATTGAATGCCAGTAGACGCGGATTCAATTCTATATTATCATATATCAGAAGACGTGGATTATTTTCATATGCATTAAATGTCAATAGTCGCGGATTCTATTCAAAAGAATTAAATATCAATAGACGAAGATTCTATTCAAAGGTCTTGAAAGTCAATAGAGTTTTTGGGGTGGATGGATGCTTATTCATTTTATAGATCATTAACACTTTATTTTAGTATTTTATTATTTCTTCTTGCTTGGGCTCTATTATATTTATCTGCCCTTTTTTCATGGTGATAAATTTTGAATGTGTTATCATTATTATTATATGTATCGAGGTTGGTTGAGAGGAGGTGGCCCAGGGAGAGGAGGTACTCGTGGGATCCGCGGGACTCGAGGACCCGGGGTTTCGGGAACACGGGGGACTTGGGAGACCAGGTGGATTTGGGGTGGTCCACTTGGATCTTTCTGGGGCCCTTTGGGACTCCCTTGAGACCCTTTGGGAGCCTTT
>SDVV010017411.1:0-13994 GCA_016164225.1 Gammarus roeselii | reverse complement strand
TACTACTGCGAACAGTGCTGCATCAAGTTTACTACTGCAAACAGTGCTGTATAAAGGTTTACTACTGCGCTAAGTCCTTCGCGCGGCGAACGTCTAAGGTATGTACGGGTGCCACAGGAGGTACAGGAACTTGTAAGGTGCTGAGACCGTTTTGTCACATCCCTCCCCGGGTATGGAGGAATGACACACTACCTACCCTGTTCGGAGACTCAAGGATTCGCAGTAGTCCTTAAGGGAGAAGATGAAAAAGAGCCAGAAAACATGGATCCCATGCATGAGATCTACACAAGGTGTAGGAAATTTCCCGCATGTAAACAGCAAGAATGTAAAAAAGTAGGATGAGTGGCAGATAAAGATTGCATGAAAGAAGGAACGCAACTTGGTTGATATTTGCCACCCGAAAGGAGAATAGTTAGGACCGGGATGTGTGTTTAGTGCGCGCGCGCGTGTGTGTGTGTGTGTGTGTGTGTGTATGTGTGTGTATGTGTGTATGTGTGTATGTGTGTATGTGTGTGTGTGTGTATGTGTGTGTGTATGTATGTGTGTAGGTATGTATGTAGGTATGTATGTAGGTATGTATGTATGTAGGTATGTATGTATGTATGTAGGTATGTGAGTGATTAGATTAGAGTGACGAGGCTTTCTAGCGCGCTGTAGTCATCGTCCTTCTGGCGCCGAATGTCAAAGCAGCAAACAGTGCTGCATCAAGTTAGTCTTTGTTTTTCTTCTTTTTCAATGTTCGAGTTAAGGTATACTACTGCGCAAAGGAAAAGATCTTAGCGCGGCGAACGTCTATGGTATGTACGGGTGCCACAGGAGGTACAGGAACTCCTAAGGTGCTGAGGCCATATGGTCTTAGCACTCCGTGGATGGCAGTAAGGAGGAATAACACACTACCTACCCTGCTTCAGAGCCCCAAGGATCCGCAGGTGAGCGAGTGAGTGAGCAACTACTATTAGGAGAGTTGTTAAGGAGTCTGAGATAGGTTCAAGGAAATTTAAATTAAACATAAGATGCAAATGAGGTAAATAAAAGTTAAGCAAATCGGGAAGGGGGGGAAGAGGAGAGATAGCGAAGGGTGAAGAAGAGGAGAGTCTGAAGGGAAATAAGAGTGTTTACCCCTCTCCCCTCCCAGTTAGGCAGCGACTCTGTGCGGCCCAAGAACCTAACAGATGCCTAGAGAGGGAAAAAGAATGATGAATATGGAGGTGAGTGGAAGATGGCCATGAGGTAAACCAAAGTTTGGATGGATGACGAGAACCAGGCGTTGGGAAGGGAACACAAGTTTGGAAGAAGCGGGAGAGCATACAATGGATAGATTAGATTAGAGTGACGAGGCTTTCTAGCGCGCTGGAGTCATCGTCCTTCTGGCACCGAATGTCAAACCAGCAAACAGTGCTGCATCACGTTAGTCTTTGTTTTTCTTCTTTTTCAATGTTCGAGTTAAGGTATACTACTGCGCAAAGGCAAAGTTCTTTGCGCGGCGAACGTGTATGGTATGTACGGGTGCCACAGGAGGTATAGGAACTCCCAAGATGCTGAGACCATAAGATCCCAGCACTCCCCGGATGGCAGTAAGGAGGAATAACACACTACCTACCCTGCTTCAGAGCCCCAAGGATCCGCAGTAGTCCTTAAGGTGCGGGCTACGCGCTCCAACACCTGCTGAGGGGGAGATGAAGAAGAGACAGAAAACGGGGATCCCATGCATGAGATCTACACTAGGAGTACGGAATTTCACGCATGAGAACAGCAAGAATGGAAAAAAGAAGAAGGAATAGTCGTAGAAAAAGGCTGCATGAAAGAAAGAGCAAATTTGGCTGTTAATTGCCACCCGAAAGGAGAAAAGTTAGAACCGGTGTGTGAATGTTTGAGTGTGTGTGTGTGTGTGTCTGTGTGCGTGCGTGTGTATGTGTGAGCGTGTTTGTGTGCAGCGACTATTAACAGAGTTGTTAAGAAGGAGTCTGAGACAAGTTTAAGGAAATTTGAACCAAACATAAGATGCAAATGAGGTAAATAAAAAGTCAAGCAAATAAGGATGGGGGAGAAAATTAAAAATAGTAAAGGGTGAAGAAGAAGGGAGTCTGAAGGGAAATAAGGGTGTTCACCCCCCCGGTTGGGCCGTGACTCCGTGCGGCCCGTGAACCTAACAGATGCCTAGGGGGGGGGATACAATGGATAAGCGTGAGTGGGATAGATGAGTTTTGATGCTGCCTTGATGTGCTTTCCCGCACTTGGCATCTAGTTGAGACCACGGAATGATCGTGGGTGGAGGAGGGCTCTAATGAGTACGGGGTATCCTGGCCGTACCCATTAGAGCCAAAGGGCCAAGTTTGTGTGCACGTGAGAGTATGAGGTGCGCCTCGAGGTAGGCCACCCCCTTTTTCTGGAGGATTTGGTCTTTTGTATTCATCTGTACCAGTTCCTCTCCAAGAGTATTGAAACAAATCATGATGTGACAATATAAAGCTCGACCACACAATCCAGATACTAGAGTAAAAGACACTACTATGTCTACGAAAGCCACTCTACATTAGATTCGCGCATGCATCAAACTACTGTCGTAGAAATTTCATTCTAGAAATAAAAAAAAACAGGAATGTCTTTCAAAATACAGCTAATAGATTTGAGGGTCAAATTTTTCTAGTGCACTAAGGGCGATGTCCATCTGGTCCCGGACGTCAAGTAGCAACTAGTGATGCATCATGTATTGGGCAAGTTATCGTCCGTCTTCGAGATTGTTTTGGCTCACTGCAAGCGTAACTAACTCAAGTTGTAGAGGAAGGTCAAGAAAGTGTTCCATTTAAAATGAGTCGAGAAACCGCGATCTTCCGGGATGGAGGACTCGATCGGTAAGTGAGTTTGAGAGTGAACAATTCACAGCGGATCAAATTCCAGCTAAGAGGTTGGTTTCTCGAAGCCGCTGAAAAATGGTTCCGCATAATAATGCTTCTGAGGGAACTCTGTGAGCTTTAAGCGGAGCGTATTAGTAGGGTCCAGGAACAGACTCCTGGGGAAGAGAGTACATCTACCTTCCGTCCAAGTTAATACAGCTACTTATACTTGGCAGAATACAGAAAATGAAAAAAAAAATACTGTAACACGAGTTGTTAGTCTAATAGCAACATAAATTATCAAGAAAAAATGATTGTACAATATCGGCCACGAAGAACAAATCGAAGTGAGGGGCAAAATAAAAGAGACGAAAAGGACGCCCCCAACGACTAGGTTAGAGAGTTTCATTGGGCAAGGTTTACAGTAGGCATGCATGCCGTGCGGTTGGGTCTCGCCCACACTACAAATAAAATAGGGGCGATGACCACCAGACGCACCAGCACGACACAGGGTGCAACAGAGAGCGACACGCGGGACTTTACCTGGGAGGCGAATTTGATACCCACCAAGGTAGACGTGTGGGTGTGGGGGTGGTGGCTGCGAGTGGTGGTGGGCATGATGTGGGTGGTGGTGCGGGGGCTGACCTCCAGCAACAGCTACTGTTGGCTGTTGCATGTGACTCATTGACGAGCTGACAGGTGGAGTGGAGTATGAAATAGTCTGCTGAGCCACCACCATCTGTTGCTGTTGCTGTTGCTGCTGCTGTTGTTGTTGTTGTTGCTGTTGATGTGCGACGGCCTGTTGTTGTTGTTGCTGCTGCTGCTGCTGTTGCTGCTGCTGTTGCTGCTGTTGTTGTTGTTGTTGTTGTTGTTGTGAAGGCTGGTGAGCCGCCATCATGCCGGTGCCTGGCATGACCATCAAAGGGTACTGGCCAGCACTTGTCACCTGCTGGGGCCCACCCGGCTGTTGTTGCTGTTGGTGGCTGTGTGGCGGCATGTGCTGCTGCAGGTTGGGGATCACAGTCATGTGGGGGCCAGTGCTGGTATGGTAAAGCATCTGCTGCGTCATGGCGCCCGACACGGGAGTAGCAACGGGGGTGGGGGCTTGCTGTTGCTGCTGGCTGTGGGAGCTGTTCTGGGGCTGGCTGCTGCTGACAGATTGAGGCGGGGCGGACTGATGGGGCGGAGGTCCTTGGTGGTGGGGATGTTGCACTGGGGGCGCTGTCTGTATGTACACAGGATGGTGTCCGGGGTCCGAGTTGTTGATGAGGATCTGACTGCTCGTTGGCATCATGCGCATCAGCGGGTACTGCAAACAGACCAAGTTACAAAAACTTTTGACCGTCACATTAATTTTGACCACATTATTTCAGTGAACATCTACAGGATTTCACTTGAAGAATAACGAGAAACACCATCAATGGTAGCACAATTATGGAAAATTCCTTATAAAATTCAATCCTGAAAGTCATACAAATACAAACATGGTCAAATCCCATCCGCACACGAGGGGTGGCCGACGCGCGCACTCTCGACACATTCGAAACCTAATCCCTTTAGTGCTAATGGTGCCCACAAGTCCGGTCAGGATCTTGTAGCACATATTTCGGGTGAGCAGTGGGGTTCAGGATCAGTGTCAGCAGCAGCGTTGGGAAGCTTCGCTGGTTTAACCCTGTGCGTCATAATTGTCGGGTTTCCTCCCCCACATCCCGTTTCTCAACAAGATGCCAAAGCGGGAAAGCGCACAAGGGCCGCGGCAGAATTCATCCTTTCACACTCTCCCGCCACCTCCACACGGATGTTTCTCTGCCCAGAAGCCTCCTTCACGCAATCCATCCACCTTAACATTTCATCTCGAAGACATTCAACCTTCTTTCTTCAACCCTCCCCCTCCCACACGACAGATTTCAGCCACTCAGATCACAGTCGAAACAACTACTCCCTCATACAATCTTCTCTGTCTCTATCTGTTAGGTCTTGCATCTTAATACTCTTCCGTGCACCCAACACACTCAAAAATTTCAACTCAACTATGTTTCAACCAATTTTGTCTTCTCCACATGACAGCCCAATTACTCAAAACGCTCAACTTCCTCCAATAACTCTCCGTTTAGGAAGAAAATAATTCCGAACATCTCATTGCATTACTGTTACCTACATGACTTGCAGCCATCTCGTCACACACACTATACCCTTAATCCGTCACTAGCCTACAAAACTTCTCCACCGAATCTGCCGTCAGAGCCATAACGCCCGCAACTCAGACCATTTTCTCTTAACAATTTTATGCCTCGACCCAATACACTCGCGTTCTCCTTCCTGCATACAACATCCATGTGAAGATTGAAAAGCCAGAGAGACAACCCAACTTCGGCTCAGTCCCACTTCCACTGGGAACCCAACGCTCACCTCGTTCCTTACTCTGCTGTCAACAGAAAAACTCTTAGCCGCTCTCAAAAAGTTGCCGCCCACTCCATATAAACACAACGCCCACCATAACACCTCGTCGACTATATCTCGAGTCTTTTTCAGATCCATGAAAGCCCAGAACCCAGTCAATCCCTACGCAAGGTACGTCTCACAGATTTGTCTCGCTACAAAATTTTGGTCTGCCAGCCTGTACCACTCCTGCAGCCACCCTCTTCCTCGCCAATCGCACAACCGTTCTCTCTAATCCTCTTCATTAACACTCTCCCGTACAATTTATTAACCAGACACAACAAATTGATGCCTTTCGAGTTGCTGCATTTATTTTAATCTGCTTTGCCTATAAACAGCGGAACAATGCAAGCATTGCGTCGCTCAATCGACAACACGCTTAACACTAAACACAAATTTAGTAACCTCACCAACCATTCGACCACCGTTCCTACACACAACCTCTCAGACACCTGGTAGCAACACCGCCCAAACTAGGGGCTTTACATTTTTTATCACCTCTACCGCCTCCGGCATCTCTTCCTTTGCAAAGTCCGAAACATTAACAGCTTCTGAAACGAGAATCCGAGCACCATCATCCGCGGCAAATGTCAGCCTGAATGACATCTTGAACATCCAACAACTCGTTCACTTACTCAGCCCTTCTCTTCCGTACATCAGCACTCACCAAGAACATCCATCCCTTTACGTCTGAGCTTAGCCGCCACCTCTTCCTTCCCCGTCTTTCCGTTCCTCACCATTTTCACATCTTACGAAAACATTTTTTGTTCTCCGTCAAAGCATTGCACAGCTGCATACCCCGCCTATCATCAGCGTCCTTCTTTGTTTCCCTCACCGCACGATTCACCTCTTTTCCCTTCTTTAGTTACAGTAGGCCACTTCTGACCACTAACTCGGGTTATTTTCTGCGCCACAACCATGTTAACCTCGACGTTCAACCACTCGCAACCCTTGATTCTTCACCAGCCCACACGTTGCTCAGCACCTTTCCGCACAACACACACATTTGCGCGCATCATAACAACGTATCTAAGAACCTCTCCCATTCTTCAACATTCCTTAAGCCTTGCCCCCTCTCACAGCCATATTCTTTGTTCACCGCCTGCTGAAACTCAACGGCTCTGCATGCCATATTAGGATCAGTGACGTTCAGTACCTCGGTTCCTCCCCCCACTCCTTTATTCTCGGTAGTAGTAGTTGCATCCATGTTCCACCCTTTATTCTCATTTCGCCATCCCTCTTAACACCCGACCATCAAACAGCCTCCCTACCATTCTCCTCGAAATAGACACAAATCAATCAGCGCACTATCCCTCACTACATCAAGGGCAAACTTATGTAGCTAGCTATTATATCCTACTTGTATGGCATCTTAAAGATTAATGAACTTAGGCCTAGTGAACACAAGGAATACTAAGCAACACATTATCTGTTTAATAAAAGAAACTGATTTCATCTTCTATTCTCAGTATTCATGATACTAGTGAAAAAAAAATCGCTAAAAGGGCGGTTTTTCATGGAAGATATTACAGCCACAATATGTGTCACAGATAAGTTTTAGTCTAGCCAAAGCTATTGCATGTTAATAGTCTTCCAAATGCGTCGCTATAGAGCGTGCGGAGGCGCAGACCATTTCAACTTAAATATATATATTACAGGTTTTAGTCACTGAAGCTAAGTGTATTGCATGTTTAAGTTCCCCAAACGCTAGGCATTCAGTGCGTGAGGCAGCAGCAGCAGTACCGGGATCTGTGAGGGCATCAGGACGCACGCAGAACCGCCGGCACTGACCGGGTAGAGCGGCGTCGAGGGCCCCCCGCCGGCGTGGTGGGGCCCCGCGGGCAGGAATTGCGCCTGTGCCAGGTGAGGGAACGTCCCTGTCAGGTGTGGGTGGCTCAGGCCGGTGCCTGGAGCACCAGCCGCCATAATGGGATGACCTGAGTAGAAATATTACATTGGAGCGTTTGTAGCACACTAAATATTAAGTTCCTCAGTGCCGAAGATAGAAGCAGGGATTTAATACATGGTTATAGAGATACAAGGTTGAGGTCGTTCGAGAGGCCGGCATACAGTTCCAGTAAAATATAATGCGCCCAGAGGACAGGCCATATGCAGTACGTTTCAGCTGTCATCATAATTAGGATACCCCGGTCACAGACGCAGGATGATGAAGAGAAAACATCTGCCGAGGGGAAAGAACCTAATTGAGTCAGGGACATGACGCATCATGTAACAAACGATAAAAGACGGGCCGGATATACGCAATCGCGGAGAATCTGTATACATCGACATCCGCCATTTGCCACCATGCACACATCCGCTGATGGAAAATACTTATACTATGGTAATGTACAACAGAAAAATTGGTGAAGTCACATTTATTCAACGTCAAGCATATTAAGTAGGTTAGAACAACAAATTAGCACGCTGAATGATTTCATAATATTAATTTTCAGTAAGCCAAGTCGTCAAAATAACTCCCTCTTGATCATCCTAAAGATTAAGGTAAGATTACATTGTAAACTGTGATTATCAATATTATTGGAAATAACAAAACCATGAATAGCCTTGTAGCCGGGGCTTTAGAATCTTGCTGCCGTTTCCACCACGTGTCGTAGAAGGCGACTAAAGATGCGCCCCGTAGCCGGGAGTAGAATCGTGCTACCGTAACCGCTGCGTGTCGTAAAAAGCAACTAAACGGGGCGGAGCGAAGGGGCTAAGAATCCCGTTCTCTGTAAAACCTTTCCTCGAAGACGGCAAGACGAGCGGAGGGAGGAGAGGCACACGCCTCTCCAAACCCTATTGTTAAGGTCGCTAAATGTGCGTGGCTGTAGTACGAATGATGTAGAGAGGGAGATTGGTGAAATGTTTAGGAAGAGGAAGTTTGATGTGTTGGCGCTGAGTGAGACGGAGTTGAAAGGTAAGGGCGAATGTAAGTTTGGTGTGGTGAGTGGAAGTCTGGTGTGGAGGAAGGTAGTGATCGGTTGGCTAGTGATCGGTTGGCTAGTGGCGCTACCGAATGGGAAGAGGTGTCCTCAAGATTGATGTGGGTAAAAGTTGAGTTAGGCGTAGAAAAATGGGCATTTGTGAGTGCTTACGGACCTGACAGCGAGAGGAGTGAAGAGGAGAGGGAGCAATTCTGGACTGACCTGAGTGAGTGTATCGAGAGTTTTTCTGGACTGACCTGAGTGAGTGTATCGATACACCTGAGTGAGTGTATCGAGAGTTTCTCAGAACGCGCGCATCCACTCTCCTCCAACTTCTTCACCATCCTCGTTCAGCATCACTCCAACCATGCTCCTCAAACATTTTATCTCGAGAAAACTTTCAACCTTCTTTTCTCTTCTGCAATCACCCCTCAAGTCTCGGCTCCGTATAGCAGTTGGGTCAACGACACCTTCATACAGCCCTCTCTTTGCTTCCATCCCCAACGTCCTGTAGCCCACTACACTCTTCAATGCACCCAGCACTTCACACCTCAAATTCAACTAGTTCAGTTTTCTACACAGGGGAGCCCAAATACTAAAACACTGAACTTCTTCCAACAACTCTCCACATATCTCTCCCCATTTAGGAGGACACAAATTCTGTTTGCATCAACTGTCCTCGAGCATCTTATTACCAAACTCGTACACTAGTCTACATAGCTTCTCCTCTGAATCCGCCACCAGCGGCTCATCATCTGCAAACAGCAACAGCGCCTTATTCTCTGCAAACAGCAACAGCTCCAACTCACGACCCAGCACACTCACGTTCATCTCTTGACCACTCCGTCCATGTCAAGACTGAACAGCCAGAGAGACATCACGTAGCCTTGTCTTTGACTCACTTTCACGGTGAACAAATTACTCGCCTCGCTTCCCACTCTGACACCTGCTCGCCAGCCAACATAGGAACTCTGCATCTCTTTCACCCTCTCCATACAAACCCAACACCTTTCACGGCGCTTCCCTGTCAATCTTGTAGTATGCCTTTTCCAAATCCATGATGGCCCAGAACACATCCTTTCCCTTCGCAAGGTACTCCTTACAGACCCGTCTCACTGCAAAAATCTGTCGGCACACCCTCTACCACTCTGTAGGACATATAGTTCCTCTCCAATTGCGCAATCCGTACGTTCTCTAAATCTTTTTGATCAGCACTCTCCCACACAACTTACCGACCACACATAACAAACTGATACTTTTAGACTTGGAGCCTTCATTTTCAAATCCTTTGCTCTTACATAGCTATACAAAGCAAGTACTGCGCCACTCAGTCGGTACCAACTACGCCCACCACAATAGATACGTTCAGTAGCCTCACCAACCATTCGACAATCGTTATTCCACCCTTTTTCAAGCACTCAGTCGCAACGCAATCCAAACCCGGGGCTATCCCTGCTTCCATTACCTATACCTCCTCCTAGTAATGTCCGCAACAAGTCTATCTCTAAAAACAACAACAATGTCAGCCTCTGTCATCCTTGACATTCAACAATCAATCAAAATATTCGGCCCACTTTTTACGTGCACCACCACTTTCCGTCAACAACTGTCTGTGTTCATCTGTCACCGCCTCCTCCTTTCCTGTCTTTCCCTTTCGCACCCTCTTAACCCCTCTCCAGAACATCTTCTTGTTCTCTTCGAAATTTTGACACAACCGTCTGCCATATCTAGCATCAACGTCCCTTTTTGGTTCTCCTCACCACTCGCTTTACCTCCTTCCTCATCTCCTTATAGTTGTCAAGGCCACTACCGACCTCGATTGCAGCCACTCCTCAAAAGCTCTTCATTTCTGCGCCACCGCCAGTTTGACCATCTCGTTCCACCACACGCAGCCCTACTGACTGCACCCGCACCCGCTCACACGGCGCACATCACATACATTTCTCGAATCAAATGAAGTATCTAAATAATTGGCCTAATTTCATCCTTCCAATACTATTAACATCCGCATCCGCGCTGATGTTCTTCACTGACCGCATGCGTGAATTAAAAAAAATTACATCCGGTCCCTCATTACTAGAGATCGATGTTTATAACGAGTAGGAACACTTGCATCGTCAACAGATCCATCAAGGAAATAGAGAGTGTGGGCGCTCCATGGTTATTACCCGTTCGGTGCTTGTTCCGAACAACACAAAACGCGTGAACACATATGTGCTTAAGCAATCACTAGCAGAGAAAACCCTGCGCCTCACCTCTCTTGATTTGTTGTCTGTTGTGCTGCTGCTGTTGCTGCACTGCCATGTGCGGCTGCAGGATGTAGGTGGGAGGGGGTGGCTGTTGCTGTTGGAACCCCCCCGGGTGAGTGACCCCTGCGCCCATACCAGCGCTGGTGAGGGCTGCCAGATGCTGCTGGTGGTGAATGTGCGACATGGCCATCGGTGGCATTGGCTGCTGTTGCGGCATGCTCTGCTGCGGCGTCTGTGGGGTTTGGGGGCGAGGCATGACCACCGTGGCCCGCTGTGGGACAAGGAACTCTTTAGCTAAAGCATTGTAAAATCAGGTGGAGCAAGAGATGTCCATTACAGGAAACATGTTATGATCCGTAGCTACCTAATAAACGCTGATAGACATTTATCAACCGAATCATTGATCGAGTAATAACCAATATACGATTAGGAACCTAATGATAGCCTCGTGGTTAAACAACCGTGAGACAAATAAATGGCACTACTCACCGGAGCAAAAGGTTTGGCATTCGGGTTAAACTCCTTAGCTTCTGGGTTGAGCTTGAAACTATGTTTCTTTTCGCCATCTTCTAGTTGTGCCGGTGACGATGGTCGAGGCGAACTAGAGGCAGTCGCTCGGTTCTCTGAAGTATTATTACTAGTGTTACTGTTAGTGTTATTACTAGAGGGCGCAGGGGCAGATGCCGCGGAGGTACTGGCCGAGGCATCAGCACTTGCTGAGGTGACCGCCGCTGGTTCGCATCCCGGGAGGGCCTGCCCTCCACCACCGGCGCTCATTGCGGGCCTTTGGAGACGCTGCTGGGGATGATAGCCAGATGGTGGCCCACTTGGCGTCATCAGAGGCTGTTGCTCCTGTTGAGGAGGATTTGGCTGTTTGCCAGTACCAGCTGTCGGAACAGTTGATGTAGGCTGCACGTGGGCGGCCTGGGGAAGAGCGGCCGGCACGGGCTGCTGGGAGTTGTGGGGTGGAGTGAGCTGTGGTTGGGCGCTGTGGGGAGGGGTGTGTTGTTGAGAGCTGTGGGGAGGAGTGTGCTGCTGTGGCTGGGAGCTGATGGTTGGGGTGGGTTGCTGTGGAGCGGGAGGGGGAGGCTGGTGCATCTGTTGCTGTTGCGGTACATTTTGTTGCATTGGCTGCATGTGCTGACTTGACGGAGCTTGTTCTAAATGTTGTTGTTGCTGCTGGGGCAACGGGTGGCTCATAGGTTGCTGTTGATGTTGCATCATCGCCTGCTGGCCCATCGAAGGATGTTGCTTCATTTTGGCGTTACCAGGATAAGGTTGTTGCTGCTGTGGGGGCATGTTCTGTGTAGCGGAAGGAAGAGGTGGCTGTTGAGACTGCTGCATTAGCTGTGGCGGTTGTGCTGGAAGAGAAGGTCCCCCAGGCTGAGGATTTGGTGATGACTGGGACAAAGAGGAAGGCTGCCTCGAATGGATTTGTTGTTGTTGCTGTTGTAGTTGTTGTTGCTGTTGTTGTTGTTGCTGTTGTTGTTGCTGCTGGGGTGGCAAAGACTTCTTCTCTGCAGCCGCCGCGTCCTGCGAAAGCGTAAAGTCGCTACCAAACTTCTTGAGGTCAGCTATGTGCTGGTCCTCCTTGTGTGGGTAGTGACGTTGCCCTTTGCCGCCGCGACCTGCCTCTCTGTATGTATCCTGTTTGTTATTAAATTCTTGCTGCTGTTGCTGCTTGTGAGGCTCGCGATTCCCGTGGCTGGAATGGTCGCGAGAAACTCGTTGATGTTGAGATGGGTGTTGTGATTGTTGTAGCGGTGGTGGTTGAGGTTGATGCTGCTGTTGGGGCAGTGGAGGCTGATGCTGTGGTTGGTGTTGGAGTGGTGGGTGATGTTGTGGTTGGTGTTGTGGTGGTGGTTGGTGTTGTGGTGGTGGCTGGTGAGGTGGTGGTGGCTGGTGAGGTGGTGGTGGCTGGTGAGGTGGTGGTGGTGGCTGGTGAGGTGGTGGTGGCTGGTGAGGTGGTGGTTGGTGTTGCGGGGGTTGTTGATGAGGTGGAGGTTGATGCTGTGATGGTGGTTGATGAGCCGTCCGATGATGATGTGACTGTGGCTCGTTTGGCTGCTGCTGATGAATTTCGCCGTGATGTCTCTGATTGCTAACTTCCCTAATATGTTGCTGCTGATGACCATCCCTATGACTACTAACCATGTGTTGAGGTCTACTATTATTATCTCGGCTATCCTTACTAGAATTATCTACATTAGGCGGCATGCGGTGTGGGTCCCTTCTCGTGCCCTGCACGTTGTGCTCGTGCGGCCGCGAGTAACTGTTGTGGCCGTGGTGGAGGCCCTCCTGCCGCCCATGGGGAGGAGGCGGACCTTGGTGGTGGGGAGGCGCCTGGTGGTGGTACTGCTGCGACGGGGGGTGGTGAGGGTGGTGGGCGTTGCTGGAGGGCGGTAGGTCCTGGGGAGGTGTGTGGTGATGGTGGTGGTGTTTGCTAGAGTCGCGACTGTCCCTGACACGAGCGTCCTGAGGGTGGCCACCCCCTCTAGAGCTCGAGCTTTGTTCCACTGGACTGTTGCGACCAACTGAAATGACAAACGTCAACAATCAAAATTAACACGACCAATGGTATAGTAAAAACAGAACACTAAATGAGGTTGGAGGACATAATTGAATTGGAGTGGCGAGGCTTTCTAGCGCGCTGGAGCCCGTATCTTTCGGGCGTCGAACGTTAGACCAGCGAACAGTGCTACATCAAATTAGTCATCTTCATCTTTCAATTCGTTAGAGTAAGGTTTCCTACTGCGTAAAGTCAATGTTCTTGACGCAGCGAACGTCAACGGTATATACGGGTGCCACAGGAACTCCTAAGGTGCTGAGGGCATACAGTCCCAGCACTTCCCAGGTGTCAGTAGGGCGGACTACCACACTACCAACTCGGCTCTAGAGCCTTAAGAAGTAGCAGTGCTCATCCTTAAGGTACCGGGTTATATGCGCCCCAACACCTCCGGAAAAAAAGATGAAGAAGAGACAGGAAACGTGAATCCCCTACATGAGATCTACACTCAGTGAAGCTAATTTCACGCATAAAAACCGCAAGAATGAGAAGAAAAAGGAGGAGTCGTAGGAAATGGTTTCATGAAAGAAAAATGCGCAGTATTTTTCAATTTGAATAACGTCGTTATTGATCCTGTCACTTATTGTCACTCCAGCCAGGTCCCTCAAACGTTCCGTCTCGAAAACATACAAAGCTAATATCTCCTGTTCGCACCCTTCAAGTCTCAGCTCCGTAGAGTCCAGATGGGACAACTACTCTCTTATACAACCCTACTCTCTCCTCTTCCATCCCCAACGTCCTGTAGCTCATTACTCAACAGCGCACCCGAACACTTTACACCCTTCCTTCACTCGTGAATTCAACGCAGTTCCCACCCCTGGTTCAGTTTTCTCCACATAGGAGCCCAGGAGCTTGAAACCTGAACTTCCTCACTTCCCCCAATAACTCTCCATTTAGGGCCAAATTTGCTAGCATCAACTTTCCTCAACCATCTCATTGCATTACTTCTACCCACCCATGTTTTATACAAGTGTGATTA
>SDVV010017410.1:0-13995 GCA_016164225.1 Gammarus roeselii | reverse complement strand
CGTTTACAACAAAACAACTTCGTTTACAACAAAACAACTTCGTTTACAACAAAACAACTTCGTTTACAACAAAACAACTTCGTTTACAACAAAACAACTTCGTTTACAACAAAACAACTTCGTTTACAACAAAACAACTTCGTTTACAACAGAATAACTTCGTTTACAACACAACAACTTCGTATGCAACAAAACAACTTTGTTTACAACAAAACATCTTCGAATGCAACAAAACAACTTCGCATACAACAAAACAACTTCGTATACAACAAAACATCTTCGAATGCAACAAAACAACTTCGCATACAACAAAACAACTTCGTATACAACAAAACAACTTCGTATACAACAAACCAATTTTGTATACAACAAAACCACTTCGTATACAACAAAACAACTTCGTATGCAACAAAACAACTTCGTATACAACTGAACAACTTCGTATACAGCAAAACAACTTCGTATGCAACAAAACAACTTCGTATGCAACAAAACAATTCGTATACAACAAAACAACTTCGTATACAACAAAACAAATTCGTATACAACAAAACAACTTCGTAGATAACAAAACAACTTTGTATGCAACAAAACAATTTCGCATACAACAAAACAACTTCGTATACAACTAAAAAACTTTGTATACAACAAAACAACTTCGTATACAACAAAACAACTTCGTATGCAACAAAACAACTTCGTATACAACAAAACAACTTCGTATACAGCAAAACAACTTCGTATGCAAGAAAACAACTTCGTATGCAACAAAACAATTCGTATACAACAAAACAACTTCGTATACAACAAAACAACTTCGTATACAACAAAACAACTTTGTATACAACAGAACAACTTCGTAGATAACAAAACAACTTTGATACAACAAAACAACTTCGCATACAACAAAACAACTTCGTATACAACAAAACAACTTCGTATACAACAAAACAACTTCGTATACAACAAAACAACTTCGTATACAACAAAACAACTTCGTATACAACAAAATAACTTTGTAGAGAACAAAACAACTTCGTATACAACAAAACAACTTCGTATACAACAAAACAACTTCGTATACAACAAAACAACTTCGTATACAACAAAACAACTACGTATGCAACAAAACAACTTCGTATACAACAGAACAACTTCGTATACAACAAAACAACTTCGTATACAACAAAACAACTTCGTATGCAACAAAACAACTTCGTATGCAACAAAACAATTCGTATACAACAAAACAATTCGTATACAACAAAACAACTTCGTATACAACAAAACAAATTCGTATACAACAAAACAAATTCGTATACAACAAAACAACTTCGATGCAACAAAACAACTTCGCATACAACAAAACAACTTCGTATACAACAAAACAACTTTGTATACAACAAAACAACTTCGTATACAACAAAACAACTTCGTATGCAACAAAACAACTTCGTATACAACAAAACAACTTCGTATGCAACAAAACAACTTCGTATACAACAAAACGACTTCGTATACAACAAAACAACTTCGTATGCAACAAAACTTCGTATGCAACAAAACAACTTCGTATGCATCAAAACAACTTCGTATACAACAAAACAACTTCGTATACAACAAAACAACTTCGTATACAACAAAACAAATTCGTATACAACAAAACAACTTCGTAGAGAACAAAACAACTTCGTATACAATAAAACAACTTCGTATAAAACAAAACAATTTCGTATACAACAAAACAACTTCGTATACAACAAAACAACTTTGTATACAACAAAACAACTTCGTATACAACAAAACAACTTTGTATACAACAAAACAACTTCGTATACAACAATGAACCCGGAAAGTTGTTGCTAAAAGATCACGAGAGCTGCTAATTTGAAGCTGTTCTTTCGGACGGGAAAAATAAGAAATTGAATTTTTCTGTAGGGCTTTCAGATTCGATTTTAGACCGCATTTCTACCGCAGTTTTTGTGACTTATGACGTATTAGATAGTGTATACAAACATATATGTATCAATTGCATTAAATATATCAGATTTTTCGTCAAAATCGACTTATATCAAAATCTAAAATATTGATTTGTTCTACGTTTTTTATAAGATTTTTTTTTTGTCTCATATGAAAATAAAATACTTTCATAACACCATTGCTCGATTCAAATTTTTCGAAAATAATTTTCCTTTATATGTTATTTTTCCGCTGGAGTGGTTCGTTTTTGTAAGCATGCGAAAGGTTTTTCGATGAGCCGTGGAATGCTAAAGGCTTACTGTTCCATTCCAGCTGTATACTACAGCTAAGGCAAAACGATTATGTATACGAAGCTAAGGCAAAACGATTATTCGGAGCACCAGCTGCAAGGAAAACTGTCGGCGACGTACAGGCTATAAGCTCATTTATTCCGTTGCTGTTCTAGGAATTTGTTCCTGGAAATAATGCTTTATGAAGAGAATTCCTGCACCTAACTGTTGGTAGTAGCGGGAAAAGTGAACAAAATGTCCGATACGAAATATTTCACTAATACAAATGCAGTTTTTGAGTTCGCAGATTTCCACGCAATTCTTTTTCCCACCCTGTAGCTGAAAGTATCCCAAGTTTTCTGATTGAAAAAAAGATGCAAGGTAGCCAATGAAGACGAATATTTTAATTCTCCTGTCCTTATGTTAGAACTTTAAATGTTTTCAGCGATATTTTAACACCAGATGTTGGAGGGCATTTTGATCAGAATTTCACTTTGAAACTCCACAAATATCATACTTTTTATCCCCATTGACAGTTGCGTCAATTGCAATCGAGGTAATCCATGAGATTTAATATCAAACGTTGTTTTTTAACAATTAACTTTCCAGAGTATACTTTTGAAAATGTCATAAAATGACTTTTACGAACAAAGACACACGAGAACGATTGCAGTAGTTTCCCTTGCAAAGTTTCTATTTGCTTGTGCTCGGACATCTTCTGTTGAGGGTCTTGAATGAACCGACGATAAACAAGGAGACACCCATGCACAGTAACCGTAGAGATGGTTAACAAAGCTCTGATTTTAATAAGAACAGTCTACGTATTACCCTAAACAACTTTTACCTAAGAGGAATGGTCGAGTGGTTCGTATGCTGGCCTCGCAGACCGCTCGGCGCTGGTTCGAGAATCCAGGTTATTGGCAGCTTTGCGCAGAGGCAGTATAGTAACTAATGAATGACAATGGAGTTTGAAAACATCATCGCATACTGTTCTTCGCGTCTAAGCTCCAAAGTTTGCAGGTTTCCAGGGTATAGTAGCTTATTTCTTTGCTGTATCAAAATAAGAGCCGGTCACCGCTCTTAGCCGAATATCGCTCCGAGACCGAATATCGTCTCGTAAAGGTTAAAGTTTTCCACTTGATTGGAGAGATCGACTTTCATCTTTTTAGAGCACGAGCAATAAGGCACCTCAGAGGGATACCCCCGGGGTTTCCCAGGCTCATCCACCTTCCCGCGGCATCCTCATTAACCACCAAATATCATTTGTCCCTTTGTGTAAATATGTTTTGATTTAAAATATCCCTCCACCATTCCTCCCTCCCCCCTTTCAGTTTGTAGCTACATAACCTCGCTTGGTGCACGGAAAGGTGAGCCCCTCACTGACACCGGGGTTGGAAAATTAGAATCGAAACCAATTGAAAAAATAAGTTCACTTTTTTTTTAATATAAACAAAAATTTTCACAAAAAAATAGATTTAAGATTAATTTCAAGAGTAAATTTAAGGATTAAGTTAGTGTATATATTTGTATATATACAATCGAAATAAATGTAAAGAAGGCCCTACCTTCAGTACCCAGAACCCCGGGTAGAAGCCGGGGATCAAATAATGGGCAAGACCATGCCCTGTCGGAGAGGGGCTTACGGCCCCTCCAGAGCGTTGCACTCAAACCAATCTGCAAAAAATAACGACGAACCACTCATAAGTTCCTCATCGACAGGAGACCTGACTCAGGTCGTAGTCGATGACACAAATGAACGCTTTCCGAAGTTGGACGCGAATATAATCAGAATGCAGAATGCCCTGGGCAAGATAAGCAAAATGATGGGCCTTCCCGACCTGGAGACTGAGAACTGCTCGGCCTCCTCCAGTGAAGTCGGTGAACGCCTCACTAAACTCGAGAACCTTTTTGCAATTATGAATAACCGACTGGATGAGCTGACGAAGAGGATAGAGGCCAGGGAACCCGTAACCTGTTCGTGCGCTTCCACCTCTGACCTCTCACATCACATCGCTCTCCTCCTAGCCGAAATTCATAACGCCCGAACACCAAGAAACGTATAGAGGAGACAATACACTTGATTTGATGACCACAATCTCTCAACAACGGCCATAAATTTTCCGAACACTTGAAAATGGCATTCGATGTCAATGACAGACCGGATATTTGCCCATATAAACTACGAGAAGAACTAGGCTCCATGACTGGCCGTCCAATTCTCAACATCACCGCCAGCGGTGACGATAGCTTCACCGTTAAAGTAGACACAAAACTTCTAAGTGACACTATACTCTCCAAAAACAGAATATGCGAAAAGCCTTGCAAAATCTTACCACACCCAACGTTTTCCATGAGTTTAGGCCTGATTTACACAGAGGGTCTCCTGAGTGATGAAGCCGACGAGTTCATCATCACCGGACTCATCCAGTACGAGGAACGTATATTTGAAGCGAGAATCGCACCAAAAATCAAACCAAAAAGAAACCCTACCACTGCCCTTCTGCTTAAATTCAATTGCCTTACCACACCTATCTACATAGACGTACCTTTGACGTCAAAACCAAGGTTACACCCTTTGAAAGACGTCCGATGCGATGCAACAAATGCCAGAAATACGGACCCACGAGTAAAGATTGTCACGGTAAGCAAAGATGCTCACACAGCTCCCAAGACGACCACGATAAACAAGACGATCCCTTGTCGTGCCTATCCGAAAAATCTCACTGCTCTTACTGCAAAGTTAACGGCCACCCAACGGGACACGGAGACTGCCTCCAGGACAAGATTGAGAGGGAGATCCTGCAATACCAAACTGAGCACAAAGTCGGGCGACGAGAGGCTGCGGCCGCAATTCGCTCCCCCCAGGCTGAGCCTCCCACTCAGGAGAGAAGATCAGCATCATTTTCTACCCACTTCCTCATAACGCTTGTAGATAGCGGTGCAAACAAAGTTGCTCCCTCAATGAACCCATTCACCATGATGAACTCGCTCCCCAAACAACTGGGAGGCAGACCGATAAACATAAACCGACAGGGAAAGAAGTATCTGGTCCACGTCGTCAATATCGAGCAAAGCAACGCTATACAAAGGATTAACAAAATAGACAAACACAAAGTAACTGTTGTAATACATCCGTTCTTCAACGTTACAAGACGAATTATATACACTTCCAACTACACTCCTAAAACTGACCCAAGTGCTTTTGCAGCAGGTTTAGCAAAGGATTACGGAGTCACCAACGTTTCCCTAGCAAAATGGATCAAACCACGAAACATCCACACCACCGCATATCAAATCACTTTCACAGGACGTGACACACCAGAATTCATAGCAATCCTGGGCGAACAGGAAAAAACAAAAACTTACCCAGTGACGACATGGCCTGCAATGCGCAAAAAATGCCTGGAACACGGCCACGTCATCAAATACAGCCAGCCACACATATCCCAATGCTGTAAGATGTGCGCCGGCGAGCATGACCAAAAGGATTGCACAGCCCACAAACCTAACTGCTATTACTGCTCATGCCTCCTGGAGGCAGGTGACCGCGACTGCCTAAAGCAGATGGACCAAAAAGCAATGACAATCGTACAAACGACCGCAGAGTCACACGAAAACAAGCCATCCATATTTTTTCCGATGAAAACCCAAACTGCCGTAATTTAAATTTCGCCAAAGCAGTTAAATCTACAACTAAGATTACCCCCTCAGACGACATTTATGTACAGTCAACACAATCTATTACCATGACCCCAACACCCCTCCCCAGTTCTAACAATCACAACCAGCCCAGCGACAGCCTTCGTAATAGAGGCGGGTGCCCCAAGCAATGAAGCCACCAGTGCCCAGGAGAGCACTGCGATGGATGCAGCCCCAGTGGACCACGAAAAGAGTTCCACTAACTCGAAATCCAAAAGACAAATGAACGAAGATTCCTCCTCCGACGACAGTAGGGTACACGACGCCCTCTCGCCACGAAGCAAAAAGATTAGCAACATCCCACGAACCACTGCTCGCTTTGATCAGTGTGTTGAACGACTACTGATCGTCTTAACTGTAACCACACCCATCGAAAACCTGAGTGAGGTATACAGCCATCAGCTAACATGCCCAACACCAGAGCATCTCACAAGTGAGAACGACCATCGCCCGCGAAAGGACGCGTTGGAAATCTACAACGAAGAGCTAATACCCGAAACCACTGATCGACCATGCATCGCACTCGACTCAAATATCGCAATGACTGCTTCTCAGCCCATCATATTGTTTAAAAACCCTCCATAGGAGAGAAACGCGCTCGCTCAACAAGCAAATACAGAGATCGTACTCCCTCGTCTTCCCCCTCCTACAAGAGCACTCACAGCCAAGAACGCAGTGAGTCTAATAGATCATGTTCTACAGAAAGCGGACGCTCTGACAAACGCTCTCGATCTAGGACACCTGTGCCTCATAGACACGAACACCACAAAAGTTCCTACAAATTACGCGACCGCTCCAGAACAAGATCTGAGCGTGAAACAGATCCGAAATGAACAACAGTACAATACTTCAGTGGAATTGGCAGGGACTTGGAAGCAAGAAAGATGAATTAGTATCGATAATCTCCACCCATAAAACTTTGGGGGTAGGCGTCCAGGAGATCAAACTCCGTGACACAGCCACCTTCACAATTCCTCAATATGTCATTCACCGTCGCAAAGGTCACAATAATGTGACTGCACACGGCGGAGTGGCACTTATGATCCATCAAAGCATACCTCATCACCTCCTCCCTCTGAGAACAGAACTTCAAGCTGTCGCAGTGAAGAAATGTGTCTCAAGGCCTATTACAGTGGTATCTATCTACTCGTTACGAAACCACGACCTCACGGAGACACTAATGACCGATCTGCTTAACTAACTTCTTCATCCCGTACTCCTCCTTGGAGACTTGAACAGCTACCACGAAGTGTGAGGATGCGTGAGAATAGACCCCAGAGGAGTGATAATGGCCAGCACCATAGACACACACAACCTGGTCCTTCTGAAAGACGGACAACCCACTCGGATCACCCTCAAAGGGAAACCGCCATCGATTTATCAATCTGTTCCCCCACTTTAGCTCCCCAACTCTTTTGGGGAGTTCTGCTTTCAAAACATGACAGTGATCACAACCCAGTGATCATATTGCTCCTTACTAACCGCCCAAACAATTCCGACGCACATGACTTCGATTCAACTACCGGAAAGCCAGCTGGGAGGAATACTCGACACATGTCGCATGGGACGATGTGGAGGGCCTTCCCGAAGACATTTCAGAGCGCGACCTTGTCATACATCTATACGAGAAATTCCAATGTGCAGCTACCGCATGCATTCCCCAATATTTACCCACAACCTTTTTCCCAAAAACCTTGGTGGTGCACGGAGGATCAAGAAGCAATGGACCAGCGTGATAGGATGTACGAGGCCTTCCGCCGCGAACGTTCCCCAGGAACTGAGTAGCCTGGAAAAGGGAAACTGCCGTGTTCCTCAATCTTAGCGTGGAGAAGAAGCAAGATAGTTGGACCCAATTAGTTAACGCAATCAATCGAAACACCCCTCTTTCCCATGTGTGGGGAAAAATCAGACGTATCCAAGGTCGCCCCGAACGACCTATCCACACACTGTCGGACGAAGACACTGTCTATTCTTCGTACGCGGACATGCGGACAAACTAGCTTAGACTTTCAATCAAATATCGCAATTAACAAATTATACGGCTTCTTTCCAACGGGAAAAGATCCTAAGAGAAAGTGAGCATATCGACTTCACTTCCGCAAATGAAGAATTCTACAGCAAATCTTTCTCCCTCCATGAACTACAGTATGCTATCGACCACACTCGTGAAACCTCACACGGGCCGGACCGAGTGCACATCAATATGATCAAACACCTTCCTCCCAAAACTCTCAAGCACCTAATAAATGTGTTCAATACGTTTTATTCAAATTCATTCTTCCCCAATCAATGGCGGGAATTCGTAATTATCCCGATACCCAAACCCGGAAAATGTCACAGCGACCCGCATAACTATTGTCCCATTGCCCTAAGAAGCGTTCTATGTAAGACTATGGAAAAAATGATAAACTCACGCCTAGTCGACAGTCTTAAAAAATGCATGCAGGCCTTAACAACATACAGTGCGGTGGCCGTAAGCGCCACTCCACAACGGACCACCTCGTACGACTAGAATCAGACATTAGACAGGCCTTCGTTCGAAGGCCTTCGTTCCATATTTTTCGACGTTGAATAAGCATACGACACTACGTGGAAATACGGGATCATGAAGGATCTCCACCGTAAAGGTTTGAGAGGTCGCCTACCACGTTTCATCCACCAATTTCTACAAAACCGCACCTTCAGGGTCAAGGTTGGCGACACTCAGTCTCCGTCATATCCGCAACAAATGGGCGTCCCCCAGAGAAGCGTCCTCAGTGTCACTCTTTTTATCCTCAAAATCAATCAATTAGCCGACATTCTTCCCAGAGACGGAAAACTGCTCTCATCACTATACGTGGACAACCTCCAGTCTCATAACAATTCAACATGAACTCCAGAAGTGCCTAAACCTTGTCAGGGACTGGGCTTCCCTAAACAGATTCCGATTCTCGCCCTCTAAAACTAAAAGCATGCACTTTTCCTCATGTGCCCGGTTCACACCTGAAACCAGCCCTAACGATGCACAACACCCCTCTAGTATACGAAGAAAGATAACATTTCTGGGTCTTGTGTGGGACCCTAAACTCACGTGGCGACCCCACATCGCAGCCCTGGCGACTCGCTGCAAAAGTCGACGAGACTTATCCAATCGGTAACATTCCTGAAGTTCGGTGTCGACATGGACACCGGAATGACGCTGTTCAGAGCAATAATAGGATCGCGCATGGACTACGGAGCCGTTGTCTACGGTTTAGCAGCCAAAACTACTCTCGACCATCGCAAACAATGCTTTGAGTTTCACAACCGGCGGGTTCCGCTCCACCCCAATCGAATCCCTCAACGTGCTCGCTAACGGACTTCCACTTCCGCTCCGGCGTGATAAACTTTCGCTACAATACTACTTTAAGACTAGAAGTCTAATCAACAACCCGGCAATCAGTCACATCACCAACATTTCCGATAAGCGCATTTTCGCGGCTAAAAAGAATATATTCCCACCGTTTTTCCTACGTGTGGACAACCTGCTGACCACGCTAAACATCAATCGTAATGCTATCAAGCCTTCATTCTCCTACCAAATTCTTCAAATTAACTCACCAACATGGATGATCAACCCACCACCGGTCAACCTAGACCTGCAAGTGTACTCTAAAGCAACTACTCCAACCAACGCGCGTACCGGCAGGAATTCCTAAGACTACTTGAGGAAGAATATTCAGAGCACCGCCATATATACACTGACGGCTCCAAAACCGCGGACGGAGTGGGAGCCGCCGCTGTGTGCGGGGACATCTCACAAGGGGCCACCCTCCCACAAGAGGCCTTCGAGTTCCCTGCTGAGCTCCATGCACTCGAACTAGCCATCTCTATTGCAAAAACAGATCGCTTCCTCAAATACGTCGCATTCTCAGACAGCCTGAGTGTCCTCACCCAGCTTGAAACACTGCACTACGAACATACCGTTCTACTTGAAATGCAGCACGATCTCTTTGAGATGTCCGAGACGGGTCAGGCAGTTGAATTCTGCTGGATCCCCTGACACGTGGAAATAAGAGGAAGCGAACTTGCGGACTCGCTTGCTAAACTGGTATCTACTCACCAAGAACAATTTTTCGCAATACATTACCGGGACTGGTTTTCTATCATGAACTCCCATATAACATCCCGATGGGATGAAATGTGGCAACAGAGTGAACAAAACATGTTTTCAGTCAAACCCTCAGTCAGAGAATGGTAAACAAAGTTCCCCAACAGAAAAGACCCAGTATTCATCAACCGCTTGTGCGCGGGACACACGTGGATAATTCACAACCACATGATGAATGTCGACACAGGACCAAACGCGTCACCTTACAACTGTTGCCACCAAGTGGATATCAGCGTGAAACACTTATTGATGGATCGCAGCGCACTCGCGGCAGCCCAACGAACGTTCTTAAATCCCCCGTGCAACCTACAAAGCCTACTCACTGACCCAACCTCCCTTAAAAAGCTTATCGCTCCTGGAAAACACATCGGACTATACGAAGCTGTCGAAACCCCAAACATTTGTGCAAGTGAGGCGGTCTCTCCACCCCAGTACGCACAGAGATAACAATACATTTACGAAGATACACGTTAACTCTTTACTCTCTTGTACGCGCTAGTACGCGAATATGCCACCGTTGAAATATGTACTTGGTTTCATCATGACAAGACTAATATTTTCGCACGCGAGGCCGTGCGAACTTACCTGAATCAATGACGGTCGCTCAATTTCGGTGGAAGTGAGGCTCAATTCAAATAAAACCAGGTTATTGGCACAAGAAGTTTTACTCGAAGGTCCTTTAACTTATGTTTTAACGAGATTACGGACGGGTGAGACTATGAGTCTCCTAATAGAACTTGATCGAAAATAAATGATGGTTACGGTGTCTCAATCAACGTATCGAATCAAATGTTAATGTTGAATGGCTAACTACAGGCAATTTACTGTTGAATTCCATTAGAACACTATATATAAATATAATAAATGTATACAAATTTGTATGTACCTTTGAATGTTTCTTTTTCGCACCAAAACCTGAAAATCCAATAAATACAACGATTTCAACGCTTCCTATTTCTTTGAAAGAATTGTATATTGACGCCACAACATTTACTTCTCGTTTCTTGGCCATAGACCATTACTGGGCAGAGGGTTCCTTGAAATTGAATGAAATCGTCTGGCGATAGATAAAACAAAATCTGGCGATAGATAGAGCAAAATCGAATCGTGAAAATAAATGATTAAATGTTCGACGAACGGTAAAGTGAATCCAGGCTATTGGAGATAATCCAGTAAATCCCATCAATGCACTTGGTTCATCATGCCCCTCATCATGCCCCTCAGCTCCTCTTAGCAGCAGCCTGGGCCCCTGCAGTCAAGGGCCTCATTATTCATTTTAATTGGACGGATGGCGAGCAGCACAGTTTACGACGTAAATTTCGTGGGAATTCCAGGCGTTCAGTAAAGGGAAATCCTGGAATGCGCTTGTATGTTTTACCAGTTAAGACTCATTTGTAGAAAGACCTCAAATATCGGTTATAATTTCGACCCGGAATATGAAAATTCACGATGACCCTGGAGCCGCGGGTTCCGAAAATAAATGAAGCAAATGAATGGGTCTCAATATAGATCCAGTACGCACCGATATGTGTGTGTGTGTGTGTGTGTGTGTGTGTGTGTGTGAGGGTGTGCGTTTGATTAACTACTGACAATCAGTGTCGGCAGAAAGATTCCAGCAACGATGCGTTGATTGTTGGCCTGAATGCAGACGATCGAAGAAAACAACTATTGACCTAACCGAGTATTTACGGTATACTTATCTACTTTGGTATCATGGACCTTGGTTTGTTGTTGAAACTATTCCCCGCGTATTAAGAATTAATGCTATTCTGTTAAATAATTACCGCTTAGTGGTGACACTCGTCTTTGATGACGTAGATGCAAGAGGCAATAACCTTCAGTGAAGAAAGACTTAGATATATTTCGATTATCTCACAAATTCATGAAATGAAGTGCATCCTCCCAAACTTCTGCCTTCCAACTACAACATCTGCAGGTAAGGCTCTTCCAAGCTGTTCCGAACAAGGAATAATACAACACCTGCAGGTAAGGCTCTTCCAAGCTGTTCCGAACAAGGGATAATGCAACACCTGCAAGTAAGGCTCTTCCAAGCTGTTCCAAACAAGGAATAATACAACACCTGCAGGTAAGGCTCTTCCAAGCTGTTCCGAACAAGGAATAATACAACACCTGCAGGTAAGGCTCTTCCAAGCTGATCCGAACAAGGGATAATACAACACCTGCAGGTAAGGCTCCTCCAAGCTGTTCCGAACAAGGAATAATACAACACCTGCAGGTAAGGCTCTTCCAAGCTGTTCCGAACAAGGGATAATACAACACCTGCACGTAAGGCTCTTTCAAGCTGTTCCGAACAAGGAATAATACAACACCTGCAGGTAAGGCTCTTCCAAGCTGTTCCGAACAAGGAATAATACAACACCTGCAGGTAAGGCTCTTCCAAGCTGTTCCGAACAAGGGATAATACAACACCTGCAGGTAAGGCTCTTCCAAGCTGTTCCGAACAAACAAGGGATAATACAACACCTGCAGGTAAGGCTCTTCCAAGCTGTTCCGAGCAAGGAATAATACAAAACCTGCAGGTAAGGCTCTTCCAAGTGGTTCCGAACAAGGAATAAATTCGAAGTTTTTTCTGCGGTTCAACCAGCGGTAACAAAATCAGGAGAAAAAGACAAAAAAATGAGATGTTTCAGTCACCACGGGAACTAATGTGACTGGGCTGCTATGTTCATGTATTATATTGACTACCGATATCCCTGCATGGGGGTTGTGTGTTGGTAACTATGTAAACACATATGGCTGCTTCCTCTGTGCACGAGGAAACAGATATATGGATAGAATTACTTAAAATGAGCGATCTCCGAAGATATAAAATAAATAAATCAGTGTATATGTTTATCTTTGGCGTCGATAGAACAGCACAAAGCAAACGGTAAATTACGCGTGTCTGTATTTATTAATTAAATTAATTCGTTTATTTTCACGTAGAGAAAGTACGAAAACGTGCTTTCCAGCTTTGAGATTTTAGCCAAAGGGAATATAGTGTAGATTATTTCTCTAGCGCGTTAAGAAGTGGGACACATGAACTTATTAATTTTATTTTCGAATATATTTTTGACAAGAATTTACTTGTCATGAAACCAAGAATTGCGAAATAAAAGTAGCAAGCAAATAAATAAATATATTTTAGGAAGAGAAACTCCCTTAGAGAAGGAAGTGTTTCTACACAACAGTGTGGGGTTTATACGAGCATCTTGCGGGGCTGCCCTCTGACCCACTGAAACCTTCGCTCCCAGCTGATAGGTTACTGAACGTGTTGCCTCTCGGTCCGGCAAAAACCACACGTTGTTGGAACCATATAGATTCACGTGATTATACAGTTGTCTTCACCAATCTATGACCGATCTCCAGCAGTCTTCACCAATCTATGCCCAATCTCCTTCACAATCTGCGCTGCTGGTTCGCCACACGCCTCTCGTCGTCTTCAAAGCCATGGATTCAAATTGGAACTGCCGCATCAAAGCATCGTACTTCCTGCGCTAGCACATCTCTGCATGTGTAGCTTCGCAGCCAGACGAGGTAGCGGAACCTATCAAATGTCTCTCCGCCTACGTGTCCACACAAGTACCGGCCCAGCACAAACTCTTTCTATTGTTTGAAAGGGAAGATTGTGATGCCATCGAGTGGTGGTATGCTTCAAAGAAAGAATGCAACTAAGTTGAACAATGGCCTGTAGAGTATGCTGAGAATTGGTTGAATAATGAGACCCGATAAAATGTATTACTTGTTATTAGGCAATTTTTTTTTTGAAGTCTGTGGGTAGTCTGTCGAGGAAATTAATTAAAGGTCGCATTTCTCATATTTTTTTATTGTACGATAAGTCATTCGAAGAAATCAAAGAAACAGGTAATATGATCACAAATCAACGGCAATACACTTGTGTATGTATATATATATAAG
>SDVV010017409.1:0-13995 GCA_016164225.1 Gammarus roeselii | reverse complement strand
GAAACGACAATTTCAGTACCACAGGTCCAAGGAAATGACAATTTCAGTACCACAGGTCCAATCAAACGACAATTTCAGTACCACAGGTCCAATCAAACGCGGCCCCACACTGAGTGTCTATTTCGAGACCGGCATCGTCACAACGAGTCCTCATTAAACCCCCAACCACCGCACCAAATTCTACCATAACCCAAGATGATATAGTTATCTACGAATTTGTCTTGCGGGATGTATAGTAAAATGTTATTTAGAGGTTATAGGAAAGGCTATTGATTAATGTGAGTTTGTATAGAGGGTGGGGCAAGTCTGATAACTTGTGGTAATCTTTCAGTTTGCCATCATTACATGAGCTTTGGGCAGTGCTGCCTCTTCACTCACGTTGCTGGACTTCGGTTTTAGCCAGTTTCTGTTTACTATAAGAATTAATAAATAGAATGACGTTGATTGGTATACTGACATGGCCACCTCTCCGTTCCTTGACTTAGGTAGACTACAGTTCACCGTGCTGAGATTGTATTATCGTTTTATTGGTCTGGTCCCCAAATGAGGACTTCCCGAAAGAACTGGGCTTGTGCAGCTAAGAAAACAGCTGCCACCATCGTCCTCCACACACGAACAACCAGGGTGTCCATAATTACTGTGACTGATAAACTACAACATAATTACTGTGACTGATAAACTACAACCACTTGAAGGAGGATTCATGTATTATCGCTCATCTGATTGGCTGTCGACAACTCGTGCTTCATTTTGCGCTGGGAATACGTTTTAATACTTGGGCATATAATTTCACACGGTACTACTCATTTCAAAGCTACCATTCAAATCGCACCTCGAAAGCAAATTTCCTTTTTCCTTTTCGTTGGAATGATTTGAACAAACAGGATGTGATTTGGAACATTCTCTTCCTGTCGACGGTATCTATCTTTTACTGGCAGCCTGTGGCCCCTGACTGGCAGGGCAGAACAGGGCAACGGATGGAGTTCGGCAGATTTTCTGGAGGTAGGTCGAGATAATAAGGTTGGATTCGGACAGGTCGGCTAATGGCCAGGTGCGGGTAAGTCGAGTGAGGGTAGGTCTGGTGAGGGTAGGTCTGGTGAGGGTAGGTCTGGTGAGGGTAGGTCTGGTGAGGGTAGGTCTGGTGAGGGTAGGTCTGGTGAGGGTAAATCGGGTTAGGTAGTTCGGTCATTTGATCGTAAATCGTAGAAAGATAGGTATTGTGAGGGTTGGTCGGATGAGGGCAGGTTGGGTGAGGGTAGGTCGTGTGAGGGTTGGTCGGATGAGGGTAGGTCGGGTGAGGGTAGATCGGGTGAGGGAAGGTCGGGTGAGGGTAGGTCGGATGAGGGTTGGTCGGGTGAGGGTAGGTCGGGTCAGAGTAGGTCGGGTGAGTGTAAGTCAGATGTGGGAGGGTATGTCTGATGAAGGGTAGGTCTGGTGAGGAAAGTTTAGGAGAAGGTATGCTGGGCAAAGGTATGTCCAGTGGAGATGTTTCGGGTCAGGGTAGGTTGGGTCGGAATGCGTCGAGTGAGAGTACGTCAGGCGGGGAAACGTAAAGAGACTGTACCTTTTATGAGTGGGAACGTCGTATAAGGGTGGGGCGGCCAAATTGTGTCGTGAAGGGAACCACATGTATGGGTATATTGGGTGAGGGAGCGTCGGTCGAGGGATCGTCGAATGAAAGAACCTCGGGGAACGTCATGTATGAGTACGTTTCCCGCCTGACGTATCCTCATCTGAAAATTTGATTATATTTAGATTGTTACCATGAAGAAGACGAAGTTATCTCCCTTATAACTTCCCTATTATTAAATTCAAAAATTATCCACTGTTTTTGTGTCATATTTTATTTGTTTTGCTTGACTGAATAGCGCATTCGGACCAGAAATGCACTCCCAGAGGGCATTCTACAAAAAAAAGACGTATGCGACAGGACTCTCTGCCTGCTAAATTATAATGGGATGACTGCATCGAGAAAACTTCAAAGGTATGTAATAAATACCTCCTCAGCCGTTTAATTCTCTCGCAGGTGGGCGGTACCGAACATGAATATGCAAACGCAGAATGACTTAACCGTTCCATGGCGAAGGAGCGGACGGGAAACGAGAGGAAATTTAACCGGAAACTGTGGTAGGGCCAGCGGAGGACAACGGAAATATTACGCATGCTAAGCCACAAAAGTAAAGACGCACATCTGTGAGATGTGTGACTTAGACTATGTGATACGGTAAGCAATCCATTTGCATATGGAGCGGGCATAAAACTGTGACCCTTCTCCCCCTTCGGTGCCACATTGTTAGCACTGAGAGGCGTTGTGGAAACCCTCCCAAACATGACCTCAATACTGCATACTGTGGCTGAGCAGAACCAGAAAAGCGAATAAAAGATTTGCTATGGTGTTGTCACGGGTAGACTAATTGGATGTAGACATGACAACAATAGAGGGTGTCAGGCTCAATATGGAGACATGATTACAAAGGGCTTTCACATAAGCCCACGCATGACAGGTAGATTCACGATGGTGATTCACTGATGCACAATTATGTTGCTCACATGCTATCACTCTACTAAATAATCGTGCATGACTCAGGTGCGGGTCGACTGCTGTACTAAATGAAGGCGCCGCAGTGCTGTGGTTGGCCTCATTGTCGCTTGCGCAATGAGAAAGAAACGAAATAAAAGAGAAGAATATATCACCAATCATTATCATTACGGGAAGCAGACACTTAGCTAGGCAGTATTCAATAATGCAAAAAAATAAACATCAGGAGGCCGATGTCTGCATTCATTTGAATATTAGAATAAATCGAATCAAGATCCACCTGGTAAAACAGGTTACATCAGTGCAAGATTTGATTCCATCTGAAGCAGGACTAGAAGCATCTTTCTGCTGTTAGTTTCAAGAAAAGCTCACATAAACTCCTTCGATTCACGGCCATGAGCTTATTTTCTTCTCAGCAGCTTTGGGGAAAACCAAAGTTCGGGTGGATGGATGACGGAGAAACTGGTTTCAGGGAGGAGAGACCTGAGTGTGGAGGTAGCGAGAGAGAATGATGGTGATTGGATGAGAGTTGACTCGGCCCTGATGCTCTTTCCCTCTCTTGAAGTTTCGTTGAGAAACGGGCTGGACATGGATGCGGAGGGCTGGCTAATATGACGCAGCGCGAGTAATCTAGTGAGAGCTGTCGGGTCCTGTAGCTGACAATTATCTTGCGCCTTACTTTTGCTCAGCTGGGGGATTCAGTCATGCGTCTGTATGTTTATCTATTTCTGGTAACTTTCCAGACTTGAAGTCGTCGGTTGCCATTGTGCTCATCAGTTCAGGATCTTCGGTCTAGTCATGGGGGAGGGCGAAAGGCTGTTTTGATGCTCTCCATCGGTGAGCTGTTAGAGGTGTTTGATGCTCCTAAACGGTCAGCTCAAAGAGGGGGATTCATGCTTCCCTTCCGGCAGCTGGTAGAGGGTTTTTGACGCTCCCACACAGGCACCTGAAACAGGATGTTTTATGCTCCCCAACAGGGAGCTTGGGAAATGTTTTGATGCTCACCAACGGCCAGCTGGCAAAGGATTTTTGATGATCCATGGCGCTAGCTGGAGAAGGATTTTATATGATCCTTGACGCCAGCTGCTAAAGGGTGTTTGATGTTCCCCATTTGCCAGCTGGTAGAGAGTGTTTGATGCTACCAGACTGACATCTGGTAGAAGGTGCTTGATGCTCCCCATACGGCACTTGGTAGAGGGTGATTGATCCATCCCATCACAACAGCCAACTGGTAGAACACGTTTGATGCTCCCCAACCAACATCTGGTTGAGAGTGTTTGAGTCTTCAACACCTACTAACGGTGGTGAGGGTTTGGTGTCCTTCATTTGTCAGCAGGGTGTTCTTTGTTCTCCTTCCGAGACATGGTCGAAAGTGTTTCATGCTCTCCAGCCGGCTGCTGGTAGGTTATGCCGGGGATTAGGTTTGGATGTTCCTTAGCTACCGGCAGCTGGGAGAAGGTGTTTGATGTTTCCCAACCGACATCTGGTAGATAGATTTCAATGATCCCAAAAGGCCAGCAGGTGAAAAAAGATTGATGCTCTCCAACTGACATCTGGTCGAGGATATTCGTTGCTCACTATTGACCAGATGGTAGAGGGTATTTGACGCTCCTAAATCGCCAGCTGGGGAAGGGTGTTTCATGCTCCCCAATCGTCTTCTGATGTTCCCGTTGTTCCCGATTGATCAGCTGCTAGAGAGTGTTGGGAGCTCTTCAGATGCAAGCTGGATTTTATTCAATGCCATCTGTCGGCCAGCTGTTAGAGTTTCATGCTCCACAACGGCCAGCTGATCAAGGGTGTTTGATGCTGCCCATCAGACAACCAGTAGAGAGCGTTAGATGTTTTGCAACAGCTAGCAGGTACAGTGTGTTTTATGCTCTCCAATTTTCGCTGGTGATGAGTGTTTGTTGTTTCAAGAAGGACATCCGTCATAAGGAGTTTGATGTTTCCCAACAACTAAATGGTAGTGGATGTTGAAAGCTCCCAAAAACCCCAGCTGCCCAAGATTGTTTGATGCAACCCTATCGTCGCGATTATCGTTATTTGTAGACTCCAATGTTGGCAACAATTAGCTTGCTTCTGAACTACTAAATTTATCATTGAAACTTACAATTCTTCACGGTAATCAATATAGTGATTTCATTTCATCAATTTTTGATAAACGTGGTTCATTCCCAATAGTCCAAAATAACCTTATTGAATTTTGAAACGCCGGTCTATACATTGTTTTATTATAATATTTTCGGTTATGCCGCATAAACTCATTTCCTTTTGAAAGGGAGTTAGAGCAAAATGAAATATTATCAATTCCATCTATCCTGGGAACGATTTATGAATATTGAATATTGCTAGGTATGAACATTAGAGCGAACAATAACAGAAGAAGAACTCTGAAATTGTACCTGCAATAGATAGGAATGCTGTTCAAAGGATACCAATTTGTTCACCTTAAAGTATATTTATACCTTGATCATGGAGAAATATATCATATTCTTATTTTCTCTGCTAAGGTTTTCTGGTGACCAGGTGCCAAAAACCCAAGATGTCCAGGTGTCCATTTGTTCAAGTGTATAAAGGCCTAGGTGACGAAGTGCTCTGGTGCCTTGGTACTAGGTTGCAACCTCCTCCCGTCGGTGAATGCCCAAGAGCCAAGGTGCCAGGGATTCCGGCATCATCCACAGTGGATAAAAATCCTCTCTCCACACCGAGGTTTTCAGGCATAGCATTCGATTGGCTTAAGTTGCAAGGATCAAAAACTGTTCCACAGTGGCGAATGATAACAATTCCAGCGGAGCAGTCACTCTCTCATGAGAGGGTTATCCTGTGATCGATTGTTTATGCCAACTCGTGGCTTCGACCATAACGTTGGCTCTGACACAGGCAGTGACACAGAAAGCGCGGACGGTGACGCAGAAGGAACCAGAAACATTGACGCAGTCGGTGAGGTTGATAGTGATATCGATGATTACACAGACGAGGACACAGACCTTGCACGAGACGGTGACACAGACAGAAACAGCGATGGTGACATTAATAGTGAATCAGCCTTCGCCACTTTAAGTATCGCAAAGTGTACCGCAGACGGTGTCACAGACGGTGACACAGGAAGAGACACAGACGGTGTCACAGACAGTGATTCAAAAAGGGACAAAGAGTGTGTGATGGTGTATATAAACCGTAAAGAAGTAATTAAACATGAATAATATTCGTCCCAATGTTCAGTTACGGTAAGTAATTCACAGCTGATAAATGAAAACAGTTATTACCATCGCCTGATTTATTTCACCCCTTCTAACAGTTTAAAACTATCGAGGGAAGTCCAATTTTCATCCCCCTCCAATTGTAATAGTTGTAGTTGAACCTAAACATCGACAACAAGCTCCTCAGTGTACCGCAGACGGTGTCACAGACGGTGACACCGTACAATATCAACCATATTACGGTATACTTGAATGACAATAACTACCTCCATGGTGCTTCGGGCTACTGACTCTCGTTACTGAGTCTTGTAACCTGCATTCGTTTCCGAAGATTCGACGACAAATTATCGTCTCGGACTCCCCAATATACGCAACAATGCATGCCAATGATGCCAATCCATGTTCCAGATGTTGTACACTATTATTGCTTATTAGACCTTTCGATTAGATCTAAATTTGCCCGTTCAAAAAAAAATCACAATACATGGAAAAAATTTGGTCGCGATTTTTGGTTTATTTACTGTCTGATTGAAGCATGCTGAAATCTTGGAAAGACTTAATTTGCTCTGAACATCGACTCTGCTGAGGTGTATCGATCTTCCAGACATCTTTCAGAAACGACAAGAGGGTGATTCACGATACAATTGTAGACGAAGAAACGGGTTTGAATTGGTCGGTCAATAAATGTTTACTAAGCCTGTTCCTGAAGGAATTGTTTGATTTTAGATTTCTGAGATCTGCTGGGAGGTTGTTCCAGAATTTGAGTCCAGTGATAGGAAAAGCTCTACATGCAGTTTCCGTTTTTCTTTGTTTGACGTGTATAGATTCATTATTTCTTGTAAATCGATTGTTTTATTCACCTCGAGAAAATATGTGCTTTTTGCTACCAGGTGAATGTTTTTTTGTTAGCTTTTTACGTATACGAATCGATATTAAGCCACTGCCATTTTTCGAAGAGAGGACTTAGGTATGTTATCTCGTCTTCTAGTGTTACCATCGCATTTTATTCTTCCAGCAAAGTTTATACAGCGTTGCACTTTCTTCCTCTGAGATTTGGTGCATTTCCAGAAAATTGAAAGACAGTAGTTGATGTGAGAGACAGCCAAAACGTGGAAAATCCGTAACTTTGATTTAAAATGTTTTTTTTTTGCGGTACTAGGAAAAAAAATTGTCTCATTCAACTTGGAATACAGAATAGTTACGTGATGTTTGAAGGAAAGGCCTGGGTAAAACCATTCTCCCAGGCTTATAATAATTTATCAGAATTGCCAACTCTGATAGAGAGATTCATTGAAACTGCTTTTTTTTAAGTTTGAGCCGAATAAGATGTAGTTGTTTTTTTCTGAGTTGAGCTTGAGCCCATTTCTATTGCACGAAGATTTCAAATCACTTACAGCTTTCTCAGCGTCGTCTGTCAGCTCATTCAGATATGATGGTTTTCGAGAAAGTAGCATTTTAGCATCGTCGACGTATATAACAATCTTTGATTGATTTGTTGGTAATTTACATTAAATGTCATTCACAAAAAAACAGTGAGCCAAGTATCGAACCTTGAGGTACTCCGAAGGCAATTGGGATTGGACTTGATATAGTAGCGCTATCAAGTTTAACTGATTGTAGCCAACTTATCAGATAGATTTCGAACCAAGTAGGGTTTAATCCTATGTAACGAAATTTTTCAAATGGGATTTCATGGTTTACACCTTCGAATACTTTTGACAAGTCTAGCAACGCCAGCAGAGAAATCTGCCCATCATCAATGTTCTTGTATAGATCTTCAGTGATACTCATAAATGTGTCTTTTGTGTACATTTTCGCCGACAAGCATATGACTGCCACTGATCAGCTTTTTAGATTCTAGGTAATCAATTAACTAGATAAATATTACCTTTTTCTAGAATCTTTGATAGGACAGGAAGAAGACTGATCGGTCTGAAGTTGGGTGGTTCATTCCTGTCCCCAGATTTGTGAGTTGTTTTTATGCTTGCATGCTTCCAAATATCCGGAAAGTTTCAGTTGTTATAGTGTTAATTACTGAGCTGATATAGGGTAGGGTAACTATTAAGCTGTCTTTAAGATATTGTAAGGCTATACCATCTATTCCTGTAGAGTTTGTGTTATTCAAGGCGAAGACAGAACGCCTTACTTCGTGTTGCGATACTTGCTCTGGTTTCCATTTGGTTTTTGCCGCTGCGTCTTTATTCCTACAAATAGCTTTTATATTCGATAATGGGTGATTGGGAAGGGGCAAGAAGAGGGAAGGGAGGCGGAGGGGTGTTGTGCATGTACCCTCGAAGATAAGAAAATTATGAATATGTACACATTTAGTTAACAAATGCTCTAAGGATAACAAAATTACTCAGATTAAATCTGATGAGCCCTAGCTTCTTGACCAACAATGGCAATCGCGGCAAGAAGATGCTCTACGGCAGGTCACACAAACGAATAATATTTGACTGGAATTCCGTGGTGTCGTTAGACAGAACTACAATAAGTCGATTGAAGTCATACATGCTTTATTGATCGGTAGAACGTCCTCATAGTTCACTGATTAAAAACGGTTTCTATTGAATTAATTTCTGGGCATCTTAGCTTTTGGGACCTTTTAGAGCGTAGATTGTAGATGTCACTTCAATTCACTAGGCAAAACTATAGTCGCAGTAACCTTCAACTAAATTAAATATCAGTTGAGAGAGTTGAGTCTTCTCTCCTTTGTGTACATTGATGCAAGGATTGATAAAATTGTTGCCGTTTTCTTTGAACGATTAAAAAGTTTTTCATCATGTTCTCTGGTCTCAGTAAGAATTCCAACGTCATGAAATGTCTACCAAAAATGACCGCTGTACTACCAGAAACCGTGGCGTTGTGAAGTGTCTCGAGTTGCGGAGAGTAAAGTAAGTTGGCTCGTCAAGAAAGAAGGCCGTGTTTTATCTGTTTGATCAAACTCCTTACGGCTGGCAAGTCCGTGCTGACGACCCGGCCACTATAGTGTGAGGGATGGGGGCTAGCAGGTGAGGGGGAGGGGAGCTAGTAGGTGAGGGGGAGGGGAGCTCGCATCTTTTGAGACAAGAACACTTGGCCCTTTTACCCTGATTGAACTTACAGGATTATCCCAACACATCACTTTACACGAACATTCTTGTAAAACTGATGGCTGATTTGTTGACAAGACAAAAACGCGCATGGGGATGTTTCTGGAAGCCTCTTCGGACATGCGCACACGTGGATAAACGATGGTATTGTTAGGGGAAAATAGGCCGATAGCTAGAAATTAGATTGAGTTGTCTAACAGACAACTCGATGGAATATGACCATTCAATGTATGTGAGGCTAGCGTTTCTGGGGAGGGGGTTACTCCTCTTGTGTCTTCGAAGTTGCTGACGACTTGCAATCAATCCAGCTATTCTAATAAAAATTTATTTAATTATTGGCAGGCCACTTTGGCCAGCTACAACAGTATTACTAATTTAATGCGTAGAGCGATATCAACGGTCGACTCACATTGGGGGACTGACACCAAAAGGATCCTTTCACTCCCCCGCATGTGCTGACACACATTCAAATCTTAACATGTTGGCGCTAGAACGGTCCACCACGAACCAGTTCACACACTTCGGGTCATGAGCCTGTTCTGATACCGATGTTAACAGAAAGGCTTGACAGCTTTAACCCGCTAAATGTAAATCGCGGTAAATGTGAAAGATACGTACCAACCGAACAGTTTTCTTGTTAAAATAGAGCATTTATCTCCGGAGAACTGTCGTCCGTCAGAATATTAACAACGTGCAATTTATTAAATTAGTACAGTGAGCTTTTGTCTCCTAATTACACAAGCGAAGTTAAACACAATGTTAGTATTTAGGCTGATGGTAACTGTAAACCAATGTTCTATAGACCGCAAAGTGTACATTTTAGATACAGATGCTATGTAAGAGAAGAAGTAACGACTTTGGAGATGCTTCAATAACTGAAAGACTTCATTACTTGGACTGGGTTTGTAAAGTTGTTGCAGTTTCCGGCCCACTGATAAAATTTCAGTGTGCCCCTTTGCACTCAATGCATTTATTCATTACTATTTGCAGTTCTCTAAAAGAGTGGTTGGTTTTCCATCCAATTCTGAAGATCAATCATTTGTATAGCACTTTTTTCATTCATATATTTGGCAATACCAGGTATGCTTCATTTGTCTCCATATGAGTTAAGAAAATAAAAATCACCCAAATATTATTCGGAACAACCGAAACCAATTTTTTATATATCATCCTTTTCATTTGATTCCAACCATATACAATTAGATAACAATTAGCGATGCAGAGCTTAAGACGACTACATTTTCATAAACCAATAGACATTTCTAATATACATGGACGTTTCGACGCCACGTGTCTTGTTCGAGGCACCCGGCCTCATGGGAACCAATCAGACGTTAATGAAATCATCCCAATCATGTGAGATAATCTCAAGTCAAGTGCAGCCACCCGACGGGGGTCTAAGCTAAGTCCAAATTTAGGTGGCCTAATCCAAGCCCTACGCGTCGATTTGAGACCAACGCCTAGCCTGTAGCTGTCTGAGATTGTCAATTAAGGCCAATGGAAACGTGGATGTAATGCCAATCGTAGCAGAGCTCGAGCACCAATGACTGAAAAGGAGACGGGTACCCTTGTGCCGATGAATCCGATGAAAAAGAATACATGATCATGTCAACACTGCAAAATGATCTTAGAACACACCAAAACAAATTACTAAACCATACACAAAAAATTATCTCTGCAAAGTGGGTGATTCAATCTTACGCCTCCCTGGATTGTTATATTATCGCTACTCGTAAACTAGCGACGGGTACTAACTATTGGATGTAAATTGAAGATATTTACGCTCCCAATTATTTTGCTTGCTACCTCACCAAGCTACATGCGACGACTTTCGATTCAAACTCCACACATATTTTCATGGCTCGTTGTGAAGACTTTATGTGTTTTGCCAAATAAGCTATATCGATATTAAGCACACAAGTAGTACATCGCATTGGTAAAAAACACAGCTGCACACTTGACATGAAATTGAACTCCTGCACGGCACAATAAATCGGGGGGCATTTATTTCTGCTGACGCAAATAATGCGACTACTATTGATCTAAAATTTTCGCAGATATTCGTGGTTCATTTGAAGCCTTTATAGGTTTTCTCAAATAAACAACGCAATTTATTGAGTCAAAAGGTCCAATGGCAGAAGAGCAAGGGCCCTGAACGCATGCAAATTGTTTTTCCGAGAAAAAATGTGAGAAGCAGGCAGCGTTTTATCCAAGGCGTGAACAAATAGGTAGCTACTCAAGCAGCGAAAAGTCTAAGGAAAATGCTTCCTTCAAATGACATGACAAATACCCTGTGTAGTTTGAGCCACTACAAAATTTGAAGGCAGCGATCGAACACACTTTCCTTGCGTTCAATAACAATAGTCCAGCTTTCTAGTGTTTATAAACTCTCACAAATGTTTTATCCGATCGTTTTTCTCAGTTCGTTTTGTTTTCAGATGAAACAAAATTTCCTCCTGTTCAATTTACTCTCCCAAAAGACGATTAACTCTTCCGTGCCTTTCATCTGTAATCAACAGAATCATGGAATACAAAGTTTAAAATCGTTTCATTCCAACTCAGATCGCAATACCACATTTTCTGTCCTCCAAGAAAGTATAGTCAGAAATCCGTCGTCCAATGAGACAGCCGAATGACTCTGAGATGAGCATCAACGGGACTAGAGTCAAACTGTCGGTCTTCCAATAGTGCGGCAGGCGACCTCTAGTGAGCTAGGAAGTTGATAACTCGCACATGCCTGCTGGCAGAATTCAAGCTTGCATTGTTATAAAAAAAAATTATGGTGATGTAGCAGGATGAGGAAGCTGTTTGAGGTTGCAGGGTTAGAAAGCAGGGTGAGATAAGGTTTTGAGGATTCAAGGAGACGTAGTTGGGTGAGATGGCAAGGTGAGCTAGCAGAGCGAGGAAACAGGATAAGGCCGCATGGCGACGAAGCAGGGTGAGATGTCAGAGTTGGGTTGTAGGGGAGGTAACAGGGTGACGTAGTAGGATCAGCTAATCATTCGTATAGTAAGATCAGACTATTGTTCAGCAGCTACAGATGGGCAGACGGCAAGATGGCCGTCACTTACTCAAAAATAAGTTAAATACCGAAAGAAATTGAACAAAGTGTTTCTAATAATCCTCCTGTCAAGATTTTTGTGTTTCTACATTGAAATGTGAACCACTTGCAGAAGCTGAGGATCTCAATGGCACTTAAGAAAAATATTGGAATCAAAACTATCAAATTAGAAGCTGAGAGGAAAAAAATATACAACACACTCAGTTCACCATATCCCTGCAACACACTCAGTTCAACATGTTCCCGCAACACAGTCAGTCCAGTATGCCCCTGCAACACCCTCATTTCAGTCTGTCAGTGCAACATTGTCCGTTCATCACGTACCTGCAAGGCAATCACACTCCGTCCACTTCCCTGTCCGCTGTCGTGATCCACGCTCTCTCCCGTCCCTGGTCTTGCTTGATCGTCCTCCCTTCACAGCTGGAGTCTGAGAAGCGTTTTATTCGGCTTCCCTGCCATGGAAAGCACCGGTGGGGAGCAGCGATAGAATAATGTTTCGAGCGCGACTAAAGAACGAGAGGACAACTCTGGATGAGATAAGAGTTCGATGACTTTTGGCTCTCTGTCGTTAGAATAAATGGAGCAGCGACCGGGCATGACTCGCACAGACAAAGACGCGGAGGAATAACACAGTCATTCAAACGACAAAAAATATCCATGTACGACATTGCTGATAGGTTTGTCATTGCAGAATTTTATGAACATCTGCTAAATTGCCGTTACCGCCCATTAAAAATATTTCATTTGCAAGCCTAAGCAAGTTATTTAGTAATTTGGTCGTCAGACTCATCCATTCACAACCATCCTCCTTCCACGTCCAGTCCTTGCCGGCTCGCTCTATTCTCTTATTGTAATGCCCTTGGCATCCAGAGTAATCGTCTCTTTACCCATCTATTCCTTGGTTTCCCTCTCAGTCTCCTTCCATTCACTTCTGCATTCACCAGGTTGCAGGGACATTTAATATTTTTGTAATAATATGCAATGACGAGAAGTAGCTCAAACGGAACACAGTTCTTAGGACAGCTTATTGACGATATTAATCACAAGTGTTTATGAGATGTCAATAGGAAAGAGACAAAGCTTCATTCAACATCATCCCATTTTATATCCATCTCTGTTGAACGAAAATTGATAAAGATTGGTATAAACAATTTCAAAACAGCAAATCCTCATACCCAAAACCATCTTGATATTTTTTCAGTCAACGTTGCATTGCTTTCGCTGTGTCAAAGCAGGCCGGATGCCGCAGAGCAACATTCCTTTTGATATAAAATCGCTGCCATCGGCATCTTTTCCGATCATCCGAAGACGAAGAGGCGATAACGGAACAGTAGGGAGCGAGATACCAAGCATCGGGAGGGCGGGGATGGTACTACGGGAATGGAAGAGTTTTTAAGGATCTGTTGGCGACCCAACAGGCCCAAAATACTTTTAAGACCATAAAGAATGGTGGTGGAGCTCCATTCGAGCAGAGCATCATATAATGTATTGTTCAGTCTGCTGATAGCGGAGATCAACATTGAGGTACAGAACAAAATCCTGAACTTTGTTGACGTTCCTTGTCTGTATATATGAGTAAAAAGGTTGACAATGTGCTGTTGTTGTGTATCAACTGATGACTCTTCTGCACTACAGTAAATTTTATATTTTTGTTAAGCAACACAATATTGAATCGTAGTTGCGGTTCATTAATTGTGTTACTCACAAATGGAGGGAAGACTGACAGGAATTTACTTACAAGGTTAAACGCAATGGTTTGGGGAGGAGTAATTTGGTAATAGTTTTCTAAAATATTATAGTTTCGGAGAAAAAAATATGTCATGAATCTGTATAAGGACAAGTAAGCAGTGTCCAAGCATTGGCACCCTGTTCGCTATGATGGCAGTTAGCGCAGTGTGTTAGCGCACCGAGCATTGGCACCCTGTTCGCTATGATGGCAGTTAGCGCAGTATGTTAGCGCACCGAGCATTGGCACCCTGTTCGCTATGATGGCAGTTAGCGCAGCGTGTTAGCGCACCGAGCATTGACACCCTGTTCGCTATGATGGCAGTTAGCGCAGTGTGTTAGCGCACCGAGCATTGGCACCCTGTTCGCTATGATGGC
>SDVV010017408.1:0-13995 GCA_016164225.1 Gammarus roeselii | reverse complement strand
CACATATAACAACTAAACACATAAAAAAAACACCTATAACACATAAAACACCTTAAACAACTAAACAACTAAAACAGCTAAAACAACTATAACAACTATAACAACTAAAACAACTTAAAACAACTAAAAAACTAAACAACTAAAACAACTAAAACAACTAAAACAACTATAACAACTAAAACTAATAAAACAACTAAAAACCTAGAACAACTAAAACACTTAAAACAACTAAAACACCTAGAAACAATTACAACCTATAAAACACCCTGAACAACGAAACACGTAAAACACCTGAAACACCTTTAACACCTAAACACCAAGAAACTAATATGAAACCTATAACAACAGAAACACTTAGAACAACTAAAACAACTGAAACATCTATAACAACATAACAACTAAAACAACTAAAACAACTAAAATAACTAAAACAACTAAAACAACTAAACAACTAGAACAACTAAAACAACTAAAACAACTAAAACAACTATATTAACTAAACACCTATATCACCTAGAACACCTGAAACAACTATAACACCTGAAATACTGTAACAACTAAAACAATTACAACACATAAAACAACTAAAACAACTGCAACAACTATAACAACTAAAACAACTAAAACAACTAAAACAACTAGAACAACTAAAACAACCAAAACAAATAAAACAACTATAGCAACAAAAAACAACTATAACATTTAAAACAACTAGGACAAATAAAACAACTATATCAACTAAACAACTAAAACAACTATAACAACTACAACAACTAAAACAACTAAAACAACTATAACATCTATAACACCTATAACACCTGAAAACTCCTAAAACACCTATAACAACTTAAACACCTAAACAACTATAACACCAAAAACACCTAGAACACCTAAAACAAATATAACACCTAAAACAACTAAAACACCTTAACACCTAAAACAACTGAAACACCTAAAACAACTATAATACCTATATCAACTATAACACCTAAAACAACTAAAACACCCAGAACAACTAGAACACCTAAAACAACTATAACATCTATAACACCTATAACACATAGAAACACCTAAAACACCTATAACAACTGAACACCTATAACAACTAAAACACCTAAAAACACCTAAAACACCTATAACACCTAAAACAACTTAAACACCTACAACAACTACAACACCTAAAACAACTATTGCAACAAAACCAACTAGAACAACTATAACACCTAAAACAACTAAAACACCTATAACAACTACAAACAACTAAAACAACTGAACAACTCAAACAACTAAAACAACTAAAACACCTTAAACAACTATAACATCTAAAACAACTATAACAACTAAAACAACTAAATCAACTATAACAACTATAACAACTAAACAACTAGAACAACTAGAACACCTAAAACAACCAAACAACTAAACAACTGAAACAACTAAAACAACTGAAACAACTTAAACAACTAAACAACTAAACAACTAAACAACTAAACATCTAAAACAACTAAAACAACTGAAACAACTAAAATAACTAAACAACTAAAACACCTAGAACACATGAAACACCTAAAACAACTAAAACACATATAACAACTAAACACATAAAAAAAAACTATAACACCTAAAACACCTTAAACAACTAAACAACTAAAACAACTAGAACAACTAAAACGCCTAGAACAACTATAACAACTAAAACAACTATAACAACTAAAACAACTAAAACAACTAAATCAACTATAACAACTATAACAACTAAACAACTACAACAACTTAAGTACCTAAACAACTAAAACACCTAAAACAACTAAACACCTAAAACAACGACGACACCTAAAACAACTAAACACATATAAACAACTATAACACCTAGAACAACTAAAACACCTAAAACAGCTATAACACCTGGAACAACTGTAACACCTATAACAACTATAACACCTAAAACAACTATAACAACTATAACAACTAAATCAACTAAACAACTATAACAACTAAACAACTAAACAACTAAAACAACTGTAACAACTAAAACAACTAACAACAACAAAACACCTATAAAACTGGAACACCTAAAACACCTAAAACGACTATAACACCTAAATCAACTAAAACAACTAAAACAGCTATAACATTTAAAACAACTATAACACCTAATACAACTAAACACCCATAACAACTGAAACACCTAAACACCTAAAACAGACTAAACAACTAAAACACCTAAAACCACTTGAATAACTAAAACAACTATAACAACTAAAACACCTATAACAACTAAACACCTAAAACACCTTAAACACCTTAACACCTGTAACACCTACAACACCTAAAACAACTATAACACCTAAAACAACTGGAACAACTAAAACAACTAAAACAACTAAAATGACTCTAACAACTAAAACAACTACAACAACTAAAACAATTAAAACAACTAAAAAAACTAAACAACTTAAACACATACAACAACTAAAACAACGAAAACAACTAGAATAGCTATAGCAGCCAAACAACGATAACAACTTACACAACTATAACAACTAAAACAACTAAAACAACTAAAACAACTATAAAAACTAAAACAACTAAAACAACTTAAACAACTAAAACAACTAAACAACTAAAACAACTATAACATTTAAAACAACTAAGACAAATGAAACAACTATAACAACTAAACAACTAAAACAACTATAACAACTACAACAACTAAAACAACTATAACATCTATAACACCTATAACACATAAAAACACCTAAAACACCTATAACAACTTAAACACCTAAACAACTAAAACACCTAAAACACCTAAAACACCTATAACACCTAAAACAACTAAAACACCTCGAATAACTATAACACCTAAAACAACTGAAACACCTAAAACTACTAAAATACCTATTTCAACTATAACACCTAAAACAACTAAAACACCTAGAACAACTAAAACACCTAGAACATCTATAACATCTATAACACCTATAACACCTAAAAACACCTAAAACACCTATAACAACTGAACACCTATAACAACTAAAACACCTAAAACACCTATAACCAAACCAACTAGAAGAACTATAACACCTAAAACAACTAAAACAACTAAACAACTAAGGCAACTATAACACATAAAAGAACTAAAACAACTAAAACAACTGCAACAACTAAAACAACTGAAACAACTAAAACAACTAAACAACTATAACAACTAAACATCTAAAACAACTAAAACAACTGAAACAACTAAAATAACTAAACAACTAAAACACCTAGAACACATATATCACCTTAAACAACTATAACACATATAACAACTAAAACACATATAACAACTAAAACAACTAAAAAATACTCAAACAACTGTAACACCTTAACAACTAAAACAACTAAACAACTAAAGCAGCTAAAACAACTTCAACAACTACAACAACTATAACAACTAAAACAACTGAATCAACTACAGCAACTAAAACAACTAAAACAACTATAACAACTAGAACACCTAAAACAACAACAACAACTAAAACAACTAAAACAACTAAAACAACTATAACAACTAAAAAAAACAGAACATTTAAACAACTAAACAACTAAAACAACTAAAACAGCTAAAACAACTAAAATAACTAAAAAAACTAAACAACTAAAACAACTAAAACAACCAAAACAACTAAAACACCTAAACACTTACAACACATAAACACTTAAAACACCTAGAACACCTAGAACAACTAAAACACCTAAAACAACTAGAACACCTATGACAACTAAAACACCTGGAACACCTAAAACAACTAAACAACTTAACAACTAAAACAACTATAACAACTTAAATAACTAAAACAACTATAACAACTTAAATAACTAACACAACTATAACTACTAAAACACTTAAACAACTAAAACACCTAAAACACCTTACACACCTTAACACCTGTAACACCTACTACTACTAACACCAACTAGAACACATAAAACAACTAAAACACCTTACACACCTTAACACCTGTACCACTTACTACTACTAACACCAACTAGAACACATAAAACAACTAAAACAACTAAAACAATTAGAACAACTAAAATGACTAAAACAACTAAACAACTACAACAACTAAAACAATTAAAACAACTAAAACAACTACAACTCCTACAACAACTAAAACAACTGAAACAACTATAACACCTATAACAACCAAAACAACTATAACAACTAAAACAACTAAAACAACTAAAACAACTAAACAACTAAAACAACAAAAACAAGTAAAAAAACTGAAGCAACTAAAATACCTAAAATAACTTAAACACCTAACACAACTGCAACACCTAAAACAACTGAAATACCTTTATCAACTATAACAACTAAAACAACTAAAACACCTTGAACAACTATAACACCTAAAAAAGAACTAGCTATAACATATATAACACCTGTAACACCTATAAACACCTAAAACACCTATAACAACTAAAGCACTTAGAACAACTGAAACACCTAGAACAGCTATAACATCTAAAACAACTAAGACACCTACAACAACTACATCACATAAAACAACTATTACAACAAAAACAACTAGAACAACTAAAACGCATAAAAACAACTACAACAGCTAAACAACTAAAACAACTATGACACCTAAAACAACTAAAACAACTAAAACAACTGAATCAACTAAAACAACTAAAACAACCCACAACTAAAACACCGAAACACTTAAAACACCTAGAACACCTATAACAACTAAAACACCTATGACAACTAGAACACCTATAACAACTAAAACACATAAAACACCTAAAACAACTTAAACAACTTAACAACTAAAACAACTAAAAAAACTTGAATAACAAATAAAACAACTAAAAACCTTAAACAACTAAAACACTTACAACAACTGAAACATCTAAAACAATTACAACACATAAAACACCATATCAACTAAACACCTAAATCACCTGAAACACCTATAACACCTATAACAACTATAACAACTATAAAACCTAAAACAACAAAAACACCTATAACAACTACAACAACTAAAACAACTATAACACCTACAACAACTACAACACCTAAAACACCTATAACACCTAAAACAACTGGAACACCTAAAACACGTAAAACACCCAGAAAACTCCTGAATTACCTATAGCACCTACGACACCTACAACACCTAAAACACCTAAAAACAACTAAAACAACTAGCACCTATAACAACTACAACACCTAAACAACTAAAACACATGAAACACCTAAAATCAACTATAACAACTATAACAACAATAACATCTAAAACAACTATAATAACTAAAACAACTACAACAACTAGATCAACCAAAACAATTGAAACAACTAAAACACCTATAACACCTACCACAATTAAATCAACTAAACACCATAAACAACTAAAACAACTATAACAACTAAAATAATTAAAACAACTAAAACAACTAAACAACTACAACAACTAAAACAACTAAAACAACTAAAACAACTAAAACAACGAAAACAACTACAACTAAATCACATAAAACAACTATAACAAGTATAACAAGTAAAACAAGTGAAACAAGTAAAACAACTGAAACAACAAAAACAACTATAACAACTATAACAATTAAAGCAACTAAAAACACCTACAACAACTAATCGCTTATAATAACTAAACCACCTAAAGCAACTAAAACACCTAAACTACTAACAAATCTAAAAACACCTACAACAACTAAAACACATAAAACAACTAAAACACCTAAAACACCTATAACAACTAAACAACAAAAATAACTCAAACAACTTTAACGCCTAAAACAACTATAACAACTAAAACAACTAAAACAACTAAACAACTAATAAGCTAAACAACCAAAACAAGTAAAAAACTAAAATACCTATAACAACTAAAACAACTAGATCAACTAAAACAATTAATACAACTAAACAACTAAAACAGCTTAAACAACTAAAACAACTATAACAACTACAACAACTATAACAGCTAAAACAACTAAAACACCTAAAACACCTACAACACCTAAATCAACTGAACACATGAAAAAACTAAAACAACTAAATCAACTAAAACAACTAAAACAACTATAACAACTACAACAACTAAAACAACTAAAACAACTAAAACAACTACAACAACTAAATCACATAAAACAGCAATAACAAGTATAACAAGTAAAACAAGTAAAACAACTATAACAACAAAAACAACTATAACAACTAATACAACTAAAACAACTTTAATAACTAAAACAATCAAAACAACTAAAACAAGAATAACAAGTAAAACAAGTAAAACAAGTAAAACAAGTAAAACAACTATAACAAGTAAAACAAGTATAACAAGTAAAACAAGTGAAACAAGTAAAGCAAGTAAAACAAGTAAAACAAGTATAACAAGTACAACAAGTAAAACAAGTAAAACAAGTAAAACAACAAAAAATAACCAAACAACTATAACAAATAAAACAACCAAAACCACAGAAACAACTAAAACAACTAAACACCAAAACAACTAAAACACCTATAACAACTAAAACACATGTAACAACTAAAACACCTAAAACAACTAGACACTTAAAACAACTAGAACACCTAAACAACTAAAACACATAAAACACATAAAACACATACAACACCTAAGACACCTACACAACTAAAACACATTAACCAACTTCAACACCTTAAACACCTAAAACACCTGAAACACCTACAACACAAGTAACACCTATAACACCCAAAACACCTTAAATACCTGGAACACCTATAACACCTGGAACAATTATAACACTTATAACAACTAAAACACCTAAACAACTAAAACACCTAAAACAACTAAACACCTAAAACAACTAAAACAACTAAAACAACTTAAACAACTAAAACAACTAGGACAACTTGAACAACTAAAACAACTAAAACAACTATAACACATAAAACAACTAAAACACCTAATACACCTACAACACCTACAACAACTAAACACCTGAAACAACTAAAACAACTAAAACAACTAAACAATCAAAACAACGACAACAACTAAAACAACTAAAACAACTAAAACAACTATAACAACTAAAACAACTAAAACAACTTAAATAACTAAAACAAACAAAACAAACAAACAAGTAAAACAAGTAAAAACAAGTATAACAAGTACAACAAGTGGAACAACAAAAAACAACTATAACAATTAAAAAACAACTAAAACAACGAAAACAACTAACACCTAAAACAACTATAACACCTTTAACAACTAAAACATCTGTAACAACTAAAACACCTAAAACAACTAAACACCTAAAACAACTAAAACACCTATAACAACTAAAACACCTAATAAACAACTTAACAGCTAAAACAACTAAAACACCTGAATCAACTGTAAACACCCATAACAACTAAACACCTAAAACAACTAAAACACCTAAACAACTGAAACACCAAACACCTACATTACCTAAAACACCTATAACACCTAAACAACTTAAACAACTAAAACAACTATAAACACCTAAACACCTAAAACCCCTATAACACCTGAAACACCTGGAACAACCATAACACCTATAACAACTAAAACACCTAAAACAACTATAACAACAATATCAACTAAAACAACTAAAACAACTAAACAACTAGAACAACTAAAACAACTAACACAACTAAAACAACTAAAACAACTAAAACAACTATAACAACTAAAACAAATAAAACAACCAAAACTCTAAACTACTAAAACACTTAAAACAACTGAAACATCTGAAACAATTACAACACATATAACACCATATCAACTAAATACCTAAATCACCTGAAACACCTATAACACCTATAACACCTAAAACAACTACAAAACCTATAACAACAAAAACACCTATAACAACTACAACAACTAAAACAACTAAAACACCTATAACACCTATATTACCTAAAACAACTCTAAAACCTAAAACAACAAAAACACCTATAACAACTACAACATCTAAAACAACTAAAACACCTAAACCAACTAAAACACATGAAACACCTACAACATCTGGATCACCTAAAACACGTACAACACCTAGAAAACTCCTGAATTACCTATAGCACCTACAACACCTACAACACCTAAAACACCTAAAAACAACTAAAACAACTAAACACCTATAACAACTACAACACCTAAACAACTAAACACCTGAAACACCTAAAAACAACTATAACAACTATAACAACAATAACAACTATAACACCTAAATAACTATAATAACTGAAACAACTACAACAACTAGATCAACTAAATAATTGAAACAACTAAAACAACTAAAACAACTTGAACAACTAAAACAACTAAAACAACTGTAACACCTAAAACAACTAAAACACCTATAACACCTACCACAATTAAATCAACTAAACACCATAAACAACTAAAACAACTAAAACAACTAAAACAACTAAAACAACTAAAACAACTAAACAACTACAACAACTAAAACAACTAAAACAACTAAAACAACTAAAACAACTACAACAACTAGATCACATAAAACAACTATAACAAGTATAACAAGTAAAACAAGTGAAACAAGTATAACAACTGAAACAACAAAAACAACTATGACAACCAAAACAACTAAAGCAACTAAAAACACATACAACAACTAAACTCTTATAACAACTAAACCACCTAAAGCAACTAAAACACCTAAACAACTAACACAACTAAAACACCTACAACAACTAAAACACCTAAAATAACTAAAACACCTAAAACACCTATACCAATTAAACAACTAAAACAACTAAAACAACTACAACACATAAAACAACTAAAACAACTAGAACAACTAAAACAACTAAAACAACGAAAACAACTGAAACAACTAAAACAACTAAACCAACTAAAACCACTACAACATCTAAATCACATAAAACAGCAATAACAAGTATAACAAGTACAACAAGTAAAACAAGTAAAACAAGAAAAACAACTACAAAAACATAAACAACTATGACAACTAATACAACTAAAACAACTTTAATAACTCAAACAACCAAAACAACTAAACAAGTAGAACAAGTAAAACAAGTAAAACAAGTAAAACAAGTAAAACAAGTAAAACAAGTAAAACAAGTATAACAAGTAAAACAAATAAAACAAGTAAAACAAGTAAAACAAGTAAACAAGTAAAACAAGTAAAACAAGTAAAACAAGTAAAACAAGTAAAACAAGTAGAACAAGTAAAACAAGTAAAACAAGTAAAACAAGTAGAACAAGTAGAACAAGTAAAACAAGTAAAACAAGTATAACAAGTAAAACAAGTAAAACAAGTAAAACAAGTAAAACAAGTGAAACAAGTAAAACAAGTAAAACAAGTATAACAAGTAAAACAAGTAACACAAGTAAAACAAGTAAGACAAGTAAAACAAGTAAAACAAGTAAATCAAGTAAAACAAGTAAAACAAGTAAAACAAGTAAAACAAGTAAAACAAGTAGAACAAGTATAACAAGTAAAACAAGTAAAAAAAAGTATAACAAGTAAAACAAGTACAACAAGTAGAACAAGTAAGACAAGTAAAACAAGTAAAACAAGTAAAACAAGTAAAACAAGTAAAACAAGTAAAACAAGTAAAACAAGTAAAACAAGTAAAACAAGTAAAACAAGTAAAACAAGTAAAACAAGTAAAACAAGTAAAACAAGTAAAACAAGTAAAACAAATAAAACAAGTAAAACAAGTAAAACAAGTAAAACAAGTAAAACAAAAAAACAACCAAAACAACTAAAAAAATAAAACAACTAAAACCACAAAAAACAACTAAACAACTAAACACCTAGAACAACTGAAACACCTATAACAACTAAAACACCTGTAACAACTAAAACACCTAAAACAACTAGACACCTAAAACAACTAAAACACCTAAAACAACTAAAACACCTATAACGACTCAACACCTTCAACAACTAAAACACCTGAATCAACTGAAAACACCCATAACAACTAAACACCCAGAACAACTAAATCATCTAAACAACTATAACACCAAAACACCTATAACACAAGTAACACCTATAACACCCAAAACACCTTAAATACCTGGAACACCTAGAACACCGGGAACAATTATAACACCTAAAACAACTAAAACACCTAAGCAACTATAACACCTAAAACAACTAAACACTGAAAACAACTGAAACACCTAAACAACTAAAACAACTAAAACTCCTAGAATAACTAAACACTTTAACAACTAAAACAACTAAAATAACTAAAACACCTATAACACCTAAAATTAATATAACAACCAAAACAAATAAAACAACTAAAACAACTAAAGCAACTAAAACACATATAACAACTAAAACAACTAGAACAACTAAAACAACTAAAACACCTATAACAACTACACAACTAGAACAACTACAACAAATTAAACACCTAAAACAACTGAAACAACTAAAACAACTGAAACAATTGCAACAATCAAACAACAAAAACAACTAAAACAACTAAAACAACTAAAACAACTAAAACAACTAAAATAACTAAAACAACTAAAACAACTAGATCAACTAAAACAATTAAAACAACTAAAAACAACTAAAACAACTGAAACAACTAAAACAACTAGAAAAACCTAAACAACTAAAACCACTATAACACACAAAACAACTAAAACACCTAAAACACCTACAACACCTACAACAACTAAACACCTGGAACAACTAAAACAACTAAAACAACTAAAACAACTAAACAATCAAAACAAGTACAAGAACTAAAACAACTAAACTAACTAAAACAACTATAACAACTAAAACAACTAAAACAACTTCAACAACTGAATCACATAAAACAACTATAACAAGTAAAACAAGTAAAACAAGTAAAACAAGTAAAACAAGTACAACAAGTTAAACAACTTTAACAACTAAAACAACTATAACAACTAAAACAACTTGAATAACTAGAACAACCAAAACAAATAAACAAGAAAAACAAGTAAAACAATTAAAACAAGTCTAACAAGTAAAACAAGTAGAACAACAATAAACAACTATAACAACTAAAAACAACTAAAACAACTTAAACAACTAAAACACCTATAACAACTAAAACACCTAAAAAACAACTAAACACCTATAACAACTAAAACACCTGAATAAACTGTACACACCCATAACAACTAAACACCTAAAACAACTAAAACACCTAAACAACTATAACACCAAAACACCTATAACACCTAAAGCACCTATAACACCTTAAGCAACTTGAACAACTAAAACAACTATAAACACCTAAACACATAAAACCCCTATAACACCTAAAACACCTAGAACACCTAAAACACCTAGAACAACTATAACACCTATAACAACTAAAACACCTAAAACAACTAAAACAACTATAACAACTGAAACAACTAAAACAACTAAACAACTAGAACAACTAAAACAACGAAAACAACTAAAACAACTATAACAACTAAACAAATACAACAAATAAAACCTAAAACAACTAAAACACTTAAAACAACTGGAACATCTAAAATAATTACAACACATAAAACACAATATCAACCAAACACCTAAATCACCTGTAACACCTATAACACCTAAAACACCTAAAACAACTATAAAACCTAAAACAACAAAAACACCAATAACAACTACAACAACTAAAACAACTAAAACACCAACAACACCTCCAACAACTACAACTCCTAAAACACCTATAACATCTATAACAACTAGAACACCTAAACCAACTGAAACACATGAAACACCTATAACACCTGGAACACCTAAAACACGTAAAACACCTAGAAAACTCCTTAATTACCTATAGCACCTACAACACCTACAACACCTAAAACCCCTAGAAACAACTAAAACAACTAAACACCTATAACAACTACAACACCTAAACAACTAAAACACCTGAAACACCTAAAAACAACTATAACAACTATAACAACTATAGCAACTATAACAACTATAACAACTATAACAACTATAACACCTACTACAACTTTAATAACTAAAACAACTAAAACAACTAGATCAACTAAAACAAATGAAACAACTAAAACAACTAAAACAACTTAAACAACTAGAACAACTAAAACAACTAAAACAACTAATAACTAAAACAACTATAACACCTAAAACACCTACCACAATTAAATCAACTAAACACCATAATCAACTGAACAACTAAAACAACTAAAACAACTAAAACAACTAAAACAACTAAACAACTACAACAACTAAAACAACTAAAACGACTAAAACAACTAAAACAACTAAAACAACTACAACAACTAAATCACATAAAACAACTATAATAAGTATAACAAGTAAAACAAGTGAAACAAGTATAACAACTGAAACAACAAAAACAACTATAACAACTGAAACAACTAAAGCAACTAAAAACACCTACAACAACTAAACGCTTATAACAACCGAACCACCTAAAGCAACTAAAACACCTAAACAATTATCACATCTAAAACACCTTCAAAAACTTAAACACCTAGAATAACTAAAACACCTAATACACCTATAACAACTAAACAACTAAAACAACTAAATCAAATAAAACACCTAAAACAACTACAACAACTAAAACCACCAAAACAACTGAAACAACTAAACAACTAATAAACTAAACAACCAAAACAACTAAAACAACTAAAATAACTATAACAACTAAAACAACTAGATCAACTAAAACAATTAAAACAACTAAACAACAATAACAGCTTCAACAACAAAAACAACTATAACAACTACAACAACTATAACAGCTAAAACAACTAAAACACCTAAAACACCCACAACACCTAAATCAACTAAACACTTGAAAAAACTAAAACAACTAAAACAACTAAAACAACTATAACAACTAAAACAACTACAACAACTGATACAACTAAAACAACTAAAACAACTACAACAACTAAATCACATAAAACAGCAATAACAAGTATAACAAGTAAAACAAGTAAAACAAGTAAAACAACTATAACAACAGAAACAACTATAACAACTAAAACAACTATAACAACTTGAATAACTAAAACAACCAATACAACTAAAACAAGTAAAACAACTAAAACAAGTAAAACAAGTATAACAAGTACGACAAGCAAAACAAGTAAAACAAGTAGAACAAGTAAAACAAGTAAAACAAGTATAAACAAGTAAAACAAGTAAAACAAGTCAAATAAGTAAAACAAGTAAAACAAGTAAAACAAGTAAAACAAGTAAAACTAGTATAACAAGTATAACATGTATAACAAGTAGAACAAGTAAAACAAGTAAAACAAGTAAAACAAGTAAAACAAGTAAAACAAGTAAAACAAGTAAAAACAAGTGAAACAAGTATAACAAGTAAAACAAGTAAAACAAGTAAAACAAGTAAAACAAGTAGAACAAGTAAAACAAGTAAAACAAGTAGAACAACAGAAACAACCAAAACAACTACAACAAAAAAACAACTAAAACAACATAAACAACTAAACAACTGAACACCTACAACAACTAAAACACCTATAATAACTAAAACACATGTAACAACTATAACACCTAAAACATTTAGACACCTAAAACAACTAAAACACCTAAAACAACTAAAACACCTAAAACGACGAAACACCTACAACAACTAAAACACCTGAATCAACTGAAAACACCTATAACAACTAACACCCAAAACAACTAAATCACCTAAACAACTAAAACACCAAACACCTCTAACACCAATAACACCTAAAACAACTTAAACAACTAAAACAATTAAAAACACATAAACCCCTAAAACCCCAATAACACCTAAAACCCCTGGAACACCTAAATACCTAGAACAATTATAACACCTATAACAACTAAAACACCTAAACAACTAGAACACCTAAAACAACTATAAACACCTAAAACAACTAAACACCTAAAACAACTGAAACACCTAAA